>JAKCPB010000916.1:0-126884 GCA_021442155.1 Cymbidium sinense
CCAAAATTTAGGGTTGCTTGCATGGAAAAATGGATATGAATTTATTTGTGTGCTTAATGAATTATATTATTTCAAGACTACGAGTGAATAAAGGTTCACATGATGAACTAATAGAGGTTGGGCTTACATAACTTTGGAATGCCAAAATTTAAAGTTATTTTCATGGAAAATGGATATTGATTTGTTTACGTCATGAACGAATTATGGAATGATTGCATGGTGAACAAATAAATGCTCACATGGTGAACGAATATGTTGATGTGCTTACATCCCTTTAGAATGCCAAATTATATGGTTGTCCACATGGTAGACGGATGAATTTGTTATCGTGATAAATAAATTAGGGAGTGTTCGCATGACTAAACAAACAAATGTTTATATGGTGAACAAATAGGTGGTTGAACTTACATCACTTTTGAATGCCAAAATCACTGTTGTTCACATGATGGATGGATATGAATTTATTTTTGTGGTGAACAAATTATGAAATGCTTGCATGGCGAACAAATAAATGTTTACATGGTGAACAACTAGGTTGTTGGGCTTACTTCCTTTTGGAATGCCAAAAAATTAAGGTTGGCTACATATTAGGTAGCATTGTCATGTTTGCATGAAAAATGAATACAAATTTGATTTTTTTTATATATATATCCTCATTTTGGACCAAGCACCTCAGCCTTGTCAGCTAGTGCCACAACGCTTCAATAGTTAAGCCTAGTGCTTATGTGGCATGACCAGGGGGAGGTGAGCTGAGGTTCAGCTCTTTGACACTGCGTCTGTAGCACCGTGGCACTGCTATTATTGGTCATTTGACCATTTGAATAGTAATGCAGTGTTGGTCAAGATTCTTAATAAACATGTAGCAGATTTTATGGTGAAACGACAACCCCATTTTAATGAGCACGGTGGTGGTTAGCACTGTGGTGCTACACTTTTCTCACTCACGTTGGTTATAAAATTATTATAATTAATTATATCTTTTTGATCGCACAATAACCGATGGGATGAGTTGATCAGCGCTTCAATGCTGCATGTGGGTGTCATGGCACTAGGGTGGTGTTTTGAAACTCGAGAGGGTAGCGCCTGGGCACCAGATCTGGGTGCCACGTCGTTGGGTCCTGATTTATAAATAGAGTCCCAAGTTGTTAAGAATTTATATTCACGATCTCTTCCCTTAAAAATTTTCTTTCTTTTTTAGATCTTTAGTTTTCTAATTTTCAATATTATCATGCCTCTTAGAAGATTTGTGGGTAAGAAGAGGACATCTAGCGATGCCAATCACTTCATTACACCGAGGTACATACCATCACTCTCCTCCACAAAACCTAATTCTAGAGGGATTCTAGACTCCAAGTGGCGATAGAGGGATAATCATAGAGCGAGGTGGCTCAGTTAAATAAATTTATGCATTGTCGTGGTGGTGCACGAATTCTTTGCAAATACACGAGACGACCAGGACAACAAGGCATATGTCTAGGGAAAACTGATTAGTTATGATAGTAGTGCTATAAATGCATATTACAATCTTCCAATATTGAATATGACCAATATCTCTCCTACTACAAAGATCATCTTGATTATAATAAGATTATTCTATTTCTTTGTGGTGAAAATAAAAGCGTGAAATGAAAATGATGGGAGGAAAGGATTATCAACTTTCATGCCACCTCTAAAGCTTGGCACTATTTCATTTTTTCCAGACCTATGCCCTCTAGTAACATTAGTAAGGTTACCAAGGATAGGGCTATTTTGAATTTTTTATATTCAAAAGGGGTTCTTGATCAATATCAGGAAGGTTATTTTAATTCAAATGCTAAAGGGGAGCACTATTGTTGGGTATGGCCACCCACCCTTCTTTATTTATGAGGTGTGTAGCGATGGGGATAGGGATGAGGAGTACTTCTTCAAAAGGCTCCTCTAACGAAGAGGGTGATCGGGGTTCAGGAATACATTTGAAGTGGGAGAGAGGTCACGTTTTCCCCGATCTAATCCCAAACTCCCAAGTCTTTGATCGAGCAAGTTCAAAAGATTAGCATCTAGATCTCCAACTTACGGAACAGGGTGGACGAGAGTAGTCGTAGGCAAAAGATGCTAGAACACAAATTTAATCATCACATGAATAAACAGAAGATGCAATTCTCCTACATGGCCCATTTCATTACGACACTAGTGAATATGTTTCAAAATTACAATTTTGCATATCCTAGCTAGGTCCCCTTCCCTACGTCATCTCAATATCAGCCCTGCGTGATTACCCCGCCAATATCAAGCATGGAGGAAGAGGAAGAAGATGAAAAGGAAGGTGCAATACGATTACTAGCTTTCCCCATTTGTATTTTTTTTCTTCTTTTCTTTTATTTATAAATTATAATTTATAATCTCCAATTTTCTTTTGAAGAAATAAAATTCCCCTTTTTATTATCTTTGTGTTGTATGCTTGCATATATTTTTCTTGCTTCTATTGATGCTCCAGGATAAATAAATAAGTACACTTTTATATAAAAAAAATCAAATCAGCATATAATATCACAGTGTTGGTATGCTAGTGCCTCGGCACTATAGATAGACCTAAAGACCCAATAGACGGGCACCACAATGTTGTCCTGTGATGCCGTGGGATACTATTTTCTTTCCAGCAAAAAATTTTCTAAGTCCTTTTTTGCTTGCAGCAAGGCGAATGTTGACCTCACGTTTAAAGTGTGGTTAAGTACCTTTACCTTAGATTTAGGGCTCTTCTAGACACTAAGAGTTCCTTAGTGCTAGGACACATCTACTGATTAAGGGAACACAAAACCCAAACCTAGAGACTAATAGGGTACATCCTTAGGACTAGAGCTTTCCTTAGGAGAAGTGAAGCCTCACATATTGTAAGTTTCAATCAATTTACTAAATCTAGCTCAAATGAATACAATCCAAGCTCCAAGATAAATGCCAAATTGATTTAGGCTCAATTTGATCCATCATAGGCTCAATTTCTCTAGATAGGCTAAGTTAATCCAACTCAACCTAACATATTTGGACTCTTCAAAATCAAACCGATTTGATTGAAACTCAACCTATCCAAACTCCTTTGGGCTCTAACTCAACAAGATTGAATCTTGATTATAATCCAATTGATTCAAGCCAAGTCAATTTGGGTCTTTACCCAAGTTGACCCAAGTGAATTCCTTAAAGATCAGACCCAATTCAATTTGATCAAGCCAATCCAACCCAATCCAAATTCTTTGGTTATTCTAAGCATTCTACCAAACATTATAACATATCTCAATCCACTCGTTGAGCTAATCAACTCCATAGATCCAAGTTGACCCATTCAACCTAAAAGGGTTCAAATGAACCAAAATTTAATAAAACTCAAGTCAATTGCAATCAAAGGCTCCAATTAACTTTAAATCCTTCATTGAATATGTTACAATCTTTATATGGCCTCAATTAGACCCAATTAACCTAATTGATCCATCCAACCCAAATTGACCTAAATGACCTAATTGAGTTAAGCCTCAATCAAACCTCAGTTGAACCAAACCAACTTACCTATCTCTTCCAAAATTATTGTTGATCACTATTGATCATTCAATTACATCGAATTAGGCTTAACCAAGCCAATTTAGTTATTTGACTTATTTGACCTAAAGGGTCAAATTAGATCAAACCCCATTCTAATTCAAATTGATTGCAACCAATGAACTCGATCAATCATGAATTGAGTATCAAACATAATTCAACCACCAATTGAAGCCAATTTGATCAAATGAACCTAATTGACCCATTTGACCCAATTTGACCTATAGGGTCAAATCAAACCAAATTTCATATTAATTCAAATCAACACATACAATCAATCTCAAATGATTGTTCAAACATGAACCAACCTTCCACTCAAACAAATTTGGCCAATTTGACAAAATTGGACAACTTAATCCATTTGCCCCAAATAAACTCAAATGAACCAAACTCAAATCCACTTTAAATTGGATCAAACCAATTGCACCAATGCATTCTAAATATCCAATCAAACATAATCCAATAGCTCTCTTGACTCAATTTGGTCAATTAGTCAACCTAGCCCAAATAAACTCAAATTGACCTGTATGAGTCAACTTGAGCAAAACCCAACCAAACCAAGTTCAAACCCAACCAAACTTGGCATGACTCATCCTTAGGCTCCTATTGACCTGCCCAAATCTAACCCATGGTGAACTCGGTATGGGTCAAATGAAGTGAACCAAGGGTTCCAAATAAGATAAAATTCCCATTTGCAAGGCCTACTCACCTCCTCTGCCCATGACAGCCAACTTTAGCCCTCTTTGGACATAGGCCAACTTACCCAACCAAACCCAAAGAAATTGGGTGCAGCCCTTGACAAAGAGGAGGCTCTCCTCCCTTAGGTCGATTGTTGGTCCACCTCAAAGAGGTGTACATCCCATGGCACCACTAAATTCCCTCAGCCACTCAAACACCTCCACATCACTAGTCCCTTGCCATCTCCGACCACCCATACCGAGTAGATGACAGACAAAAGCTAAACTAATCCCATGGCTTGGTTTACTTTGGGAGGGAAGTATACCCCTCCTCTCCCATTCAAACTCAACAAACACACTCCTCAGATGAACCCAAGCATTCTTGAGCTCCTTCATGCCTCCGATCATCGGTGAGACCAAGCTCCACTTGAACCCGAGCCTCATCTCTATACAAAGTCACCAAACCTCCATCAAACCTAAATTAATTCTTCCCACACCTTCCTCTAGCCTCAACAAGCCAAAACAAATGGATTCCCGATCGATTCGAGCACCAAAAACCATCTCAGGACCAACTATAGTGAGTTTTGCGATGGCGTTTGGTCCATAGAGCAATCGAAGGGGAAACAACTCGCAGGCTTCTCAATAGGACTTTATCTCTTTAAGACAAAGCTACCTCGCCAATGACGCCAATCTTGAGCTTTGATAAAATCGCAAACCATAGAAATTCCTAAGATTGTTGGTCTTTTATGAAAGAAATTGTGATTTCATGTGAATCCCATCGTAGGATCTTCTTAGATTTCATCCTTCATCATTTTGGAATCATTTTCATCATCTAAAGAGCTCTAGTGAGCTCTAATTGAGCAATAAAAGGTGGATGATGTCTGTCTTCTGGCCAGTTCAATCATCGCCCATCCCGCATAATTAGAATGGATGGCCATGATTAATTGTATTAAGTTTTTTGATTTATTTCCTTTAGAATCACGAGATTAATATCGATCATTCGATCTAAGATCGAACGGTCAAGATGAAACTGCATCTACGCCACTAAGTCAGTTATCACATTAGATGTTTTAAACAACCAATCCTGAGGTGCCATGTGGAAAGCACTGTTGAGTGGAGCCAATTGTGTAAATCATTTCATTAGGGTTAAAAATGTGATTAATTAGCCAATTCTTCAAAAATTTATAATGAATTGTAGAAAAATAAAAAAAATATAAATAGACCCTCTATAGAAAGCTTAGGGAGAGAAGAATCCAAGAAAATAAAATCCCTAGGTTTCATTCAATGAATAGTGATTAGGGTTTGAAATTTCAATTAGTTACCTTAATTAAACACTAATCATTTAGTTAATTAACTTGAAAATTGATTTGTTGGATACATGGGATGACCTCTACCTTTCATAATTTTTTTGGTTAATTTGTTAAGTAAATTGATAAAATCATAATTTTAAGCTCTAATTACCCCTTTTGAGTGATTTAATAATTATTAAAGTTGAGAAAATTATGAAATTGATTAGGAAAAGTTATTTAATGAACATAATAGTAAAGATGATCAAGACAAATAATCAGGACCTCCCCTCCTAATTATTTCCTCAAAATCATCCTTAAGCCCCTTAATTAAATGATTAAACAAATAAATGAAATAAAAAGAGAGAGAAAATTAAAATAAATAAAAATTATGTCATCATTATTAGTGCAACTAGCAAGATTGATTTAATTAATCCTCCTTATGTGCTTAGTTAACATAAAGGTTTTAATCAAATTATGATTTTCCATAAGCTAAGGAAATTATGAAAGTAATTAGCTTAATCCTCTTAATTCAATTAATTATTTAAACGTGTGTCTAATTGCATTAGAATCTTTAGAACATTGTTAATTCTATTTTCAATTGTGTCATCATGTTTCATGCTTAATGGTTAATTAAATTAAGAGATTCTTTGGGAGGGTGACTAATGGACTTGTTAATGAACTAAATCAAATTAAGTCATAAAATTTACTCTTTTTTTAATTCATTAATTAACATACATGGGTATAAGTAAATTGACCTTGCTCCTCCTCTTTAAGATTTACTAATTCAATACATAGAATTCAAATCTTATGGAATTTTAATTAAGGTGTGTTTATTTAAAATGATTGTCCATGAGTTCTAATGAAGCTAAGTATGTCATTTGATGATGTTTAATTATCTTGGTTCAATTATCATAAGTTTGCATGTCATGTGTTTCATACATTCATGTTTTAAATTTAAAAGAAAAGGTTACATGTAATTGCATGACGTGGGAAATAAACTATATGGTGTGGCTATTATCACTATGTAAATCTCAAATTATTTTTCTCCCTTATGTAAGAATTAGGTATTAACTATCAATTAATGAATTATAAAGAAAATCCTTGTGTTTACAAGTTTTATTATAAGTAATAAAACTCAATTAAAAGTACATTTGTTAAAAGAAAATAACTTACAACTTTTCATGACTTCATTTTATATCTACATATGTATGCATGTATTTGAACTACAAGTATATAGTCCGGACATCCTGATGAGGCTTTAAGTACCCCAAGGAGGACTTAGATAATCTCACTTCCACGGTTTGACAAAGGCATTATACTTGAATAGCTTTCTTATACCCTTGTATGCATATGATTAGATATCTGAGAGTGAGATTTTCTTTGTTACAAAATTCATGCATATTTGTGTTTAAGTGTGTCAAAATGAGTATATAAAATACATGTGTATTTGAACTTGCAAGTATATAGTTTGAACATCCTAGAAATATAAGACTTTTAGTAGCCCCAGAGAGATCTTAGATAATCTCACTTTCTGGTTTAACAAAGGTATGTACATGCATATACATTTATATGCATAAAGTGAGATTCCTTTGTTACAAAATTTATGCTTATCCATGCTTAAGTATGCCAAAATATGTATAAAATGTATATGTATATGTATTAAATTGAAGTAAAATGAAATGAGATTGTAATGTTATTGATAATGAAACTAAAATAATAAATCTTTATACATTTGATGTTGACTTGGCTTCATTAACCGTAAGATTCCTTTCATGTTTAAATAAAATTTATTAAGTCAAAATAAACATAGGATTGATTAAAATTCATGATTCATTAAGAAAATTTAAAAATCATAAAATTCATCTCTTAGAATCATCTTAATGTAGGAATTAAAGGGATCCAACTCTCTTTCTTTTCTTTATAATGATAAATTATAAGTAAAAGATAAAAGAAAATATATGAATTAAACTAATTGAAGTGCAACTACCCCAAGGGACTTAAATAATCAAACACTAGAAAATCTTAATAGCACACACATATTTGAATACTAAGTCAACAATCTTAATATTTGGTTAAGCTGGTGATTGTTGTGGTGATATGTTTTATTTTGTGATATAATATTCTTAGACTGGATATTAGGATTGCTTGTGCATAGACTAAATGTTAGGCTGTTATTAGCCTAATAGTATTTTATACAGGAGATTACGCTTAAGGGACCACTATAATAATAAAATATAAAAATATCTTTTGCTTACAGGTGCTGCTTAAATCCCTAAGTACAATCCAATTAAGACGGGTGGGCTTGGTTACTCAAGTGCAGAGTGTTAAGTCTAAATATGTGAAATTTAATTATTTTGCTTGTATGTTTGTTTAGCTTACATCAATTTTGCAAGTATAGTTAGAGTTACTTTTATTTTAAAAATATAATTTTATAATAGGATTATAATTAGTGCTATGGAGTTTAGGATAAGTAGTTGGTAGAAGATAAAAACTTGGGAGGCCCCGTGAAACTAGTTAAACCCTAAGAAGGAAAGAATAACAACTAAAGATCCCATAATATTTATTTCATTTATCAAATTTAGTTATATCATGTATAAGTGCTTCGACTATATAATTTCTTTTCTTTTGGGGTATATAACCTACCTTTTAATTTTATGAAATTCAAATGTTTGATTGTTGTATTTACATAGCATATAAGCATGATTTTGATAGGTTTCTTAAAGTGTGTATGTTTGATGTGTGGGATATGCTAGGCTCTTTAGGATAAAGTTAAATTTTCTATAATTTAATAACATCAATTAAAATTTAATCAACTCATAACCTCACTTTAATATCTTAGGTTTATAATCAAGATAAATTAAATATTTAGCAACCTCTATCTAGATGTTGTATGTTATCACATCAAGCATATCATATTGTTTCACTCTTGAAAATAGGGGATATCCACTCTTGCACCATAGGAGAGAAGCTTCACCTATGAGGGCAGACCCTTATAGTGGAGAATACCTCTTCCTACTAATTTAGCCCACAACTCAATTTTATCATGCATTTTAGCATAATTACCCCAAGCCCTGATCCAAATTAATGTGTCAAAATGATTTAAAATTTTAAATAATTTACATTAGTCTAAGTCATATTTTCATACCAATCATGATTTAGTCTTTTAGAGAGTGAGTTTAGGATTTTAAACTCTTTCCTAATTAACAATAACCTAGCTATCTTGCATTTACATGACCCACATGGTTTTAAAATTATAGGAGGTGTTAATTGGCGGCTATTCTAGGAGGTTGTAAGTCAAGAAAAATTGGGATCAGTTCATTTTATCTTATGGAAGTGAACCATTATATCCTACTTTCCTCAAATAGATTTAAATCGGACTCTTAGCTTGTGCTAGAACACTAGATCAAGGTTCTAAGGCTGCTTGTTTCTCTCTTGCTATGAGTATAAGTCATTACCTCTTAAGCATTTTCACAATCTTATGTTGTTGGAATATGAGTAGTAGTTTTCTAATAAAATTTTAACTCAAATAAAAATAACTTCTCTCTTTCAAAAATGTAAAACCTCACCATAAGCTAGACTAAGTATCCACTAGACTTCCTAGTATCTTGAATTCTTATTACTTATTCACCTTTAGAATCTGTGAAGAACTCTTCCTATTCAAATAATCCCATTTGACTTTCAATAACAACCAATCCTTTGATAGTACATCTTTGTAATCTTTAAGATATTAATTGAGTATTCTAATCGAGTGTATTTTTAAGAAAACCTTATTTTCTAAAATGTAATTAACTATGGAAGCTTTTCTATAGAAGAACTAAAGAACTTGACATAAAATAAACTCCACTTTACTTATCTATGTAAAGTAGGAAAGATCTCGGGTATATGTAGACTCATCTACCTTATGAGTCTTTATTAGGTGATTGAGTCCATTATAGGGTAGTATTTCTATCTTTAAAAATAGTACATTATTCCTTAGATGTCGTACTTGATCATTTCAATAAGTACCCTAAGATCTGTATGATGTCCATATGACTTCAAATTAAGATGCCATAGTGACACAGCGTTGTGACGCTGTCCCCTCAGCGCCACGACATTGGAAAATTTTTATCTCATATTTTGATATAAATATTTTAAGTCATATTTCAAGTTACACATGAGTATGGCGCCATGGTGCTGATGCTCTAGCGCCATGGCACCATGGGATTTTTGTTAGAGAGCAGCGATGCTAATTCTTGCGCACTATGGTGCCACTTATGTAATATGGCTATCAGAGCATGACACCGCAACGCGATGATGATATCTAGCACCTTAGCATTATAGGACAAAATTTGAATTTAAAGTGCAGATTTTTTGAATTTTTTAGAACTTTCGGTAGCATTTCGCCTTAGCAGTGCTATGTTTCAAAATTGTATAGTACAAAGCACTCTTCTCCCTTATTCTAGATCAAAGATTAACAGAGGATATGGGGTTTTCATCTCTCACCAAAATAAAATTCAACGGTGAAGGTTTTCAAATCACTAAGTTTTTCACACTAGATCAAAGATCAACAGTAGGATTTATCAAACTATTATGAAAAAAAGAACAAATTCTTTACCTGAAGTAAGAAACTCAGAGAAAAGTGAGCACCGTTCAGAAAGAGTAGAGTGGAAAAGTGAGTGAAAAGTCCCTTGAGTGGACTGCTCCTCTTATTTATAGGTGTGGGATAAAAATTATTCCCTCTGAATGGCCGGTGTAGTACGTCAGTGCCAAAATCATGATGCGGCGACACTATACCATAAATTAATAGTTGGACCAGGAAGTTAAGCAGTGCCTCAGCACCAAAATCACAATGCTACGATGCTGTATCATACTTCGACAGTTGGACCAAGTAGTTGTTTCTTCCAAAAGACCAGGGAAATGCCTTGGCACTATAGACATAACACTACGGTGCTATAGCCAAAATTTTATTTTTTATTTTTTTTATTTATTTTAATTCTTTTTTTATGTAAAAATGGTAGTGCCTTAGCGCTAGAATACGATGCCAAGGAGCCGCTACTTAAGTGGCAATCTAAGTGTACAATTGAGTTGTGAGGCTCAACACCTCAACATTGCATGGGTAGCATCTGTTGACCTCACTTTTGGAGCGAGTTCTCAATCTCCTAATCTTAGACTTAGGAGTCTTCTAGATACTAAGACTTCCCTAGTCATAAGACACTTCTAGCACTTAGGTGAACACTTAACCTAAGCCTAGAGACTTAGAAGGGTTAATCATGGGATTAGGTTATGCCTTAGGGATTAGGATAACCATCCTACTCTACAACCCAAATCTAATCCATGTTCACCCTATCAAACCAACAATCAAACTCAATTTCAAATCTGAATCCAAATCAAAATTCAAATTCCAAGCCAAATGATTGAAGCCCATGATCAAATCCAAACTTGATATTGTTCCTAAGTCGTTTGAATCAATTTCATGAATTTAGCCAAAATCTCATCTAAATCAATTGATTTTCTCATAATCAATTTATATCTTTAATCATTTCTCAAAATATAATTCAAATCTACATTGAAATGATTAAAACTAAATCAAACTAAATCAAATTAAATCAAACCCTTCCTAAGCCATATAAATCAACCCTCATGAGCTTAGCTAAATCTTAACCCAAATCACTTCCAATTCAATTGATTTTCTCATGAATCAATAATATCTTCAATCATCTTCATAAATATAGAACAAAATATATATTTAAATCATCCAAACTAAATCAAAATCCAAATCTTACCCTTTAAGGAAATTTCATGGACTTAGCCAAATGCCATTCAAATTCAAATTTAATTGATTTTCTCACAAATCAATCATTCCATCAATCACCATTCCAAATATCAATGAAATCTACAATCACCAAGCCAAATTAAAATCAACCCAAGTCAAACCCATCCTAGCCCATTTGACTTGAAATATTCAAATGATCCAAAACCAATTTGAACCCAAACCAATTGCAATTGAATTTATATATCAATCCCAAATCTACATATAAACTCAACTAAATCAAACTCAGCCCAAAACCAAGCCAACTAAACCCAATTGACTCACTTGACCCAAAGTGATCAATTTGACATATTTGAACCAAAATCCAATTCAACCCAAACCAAAGTGAATTAAGTTAATCCAAACTTCATGGCATGATTTTAATCATCCTAGGTTAATCGATTATCATAAATTCGGTCAAATTAAGCCAACCTAGCCCTTTGACCAAGTCAACCTTCTTAACCCATATGAACCTAAACTAGCCAAATTGAAACCTAAGCTAAATCCATTGAAACCAATGATTCATACCAAATCAAAATCAATATTTGAACATGACTTGACCTTCAATTAAGCCAAACCTAACCCAATTAGCCCTCTTGACCCAAGTTGACACAATTTAATATAAATGGCCAAAATGGGTCAAATCAAAATCTAAATCAAATTGATTACAACTAATGGCTCAAGTTCATTCCAAATTGATCATTGAACTTGACCAAAGTCTCAATTAATTGACTAACTAGACCCAAATGATTGAACCCAACTTGACCTAAAGGGTCAAACCAACCTAAAACCAATCAAACCAAATTGAACTCAACCAAAGATCACAACATATTCCAAATGATCAACCAAACCTAAACCAAGTCACGACTCAAGCAATTTGGTCAATTGGGTCAAATTGGTCAACTTGACCCATTTGACCCAAATGAACTCAAATGAACCAAAACTAAATCTAAACCAAATTGAACCAAACCAATGACACCAATACACTCCAAATGAACATATGAACTTGACCCAACCCTTGGTTTGACCTAATTTGACCAATCAACTAATTAACCTAAATTTGACCTAAATGGTCAAATTGAGCCAAATCAAACCAAATGAACTCCAAATCACTTAAAATTTGCAAACCACTTTTGACTCATCTCCCATCCAAATTAAATCCATGCCAAACCATCCTACCCTAGTGGTATCACATGAGGCAAATCACCCGTAAGTGGTCATTTATTCCTTATCACTTGGCATTCTCCCATTGGTCCACCTAGGCTAGGACACTCCAACCCACCATGGTTGGTGGCTGACATGACCCATGGGAGGAGAAATCACCTCACCTCCCATTGGAGCATTTGAAACCACCAAGGACATCCACTACCTTCCTTGGCAACCACCTCGGCACCCTCACCCATCCAAACCGAGCCACCTCTGAAGTGGCCAAATGATCAAGAAGTAGCCAAACTAGCCCAAGTCATGATCAAGGGGTATATACCCCTCCACCTCATTTCCACTCAATCCTAGACACTTGCATTGCTCTGAGAACTATCTAAGATGAGCTAGAGACATCTGCTCCCAAGCTCATTCCATATTCTCATTTTAATTCTTCAAGCCAAAATAGGAGCATCCCATTGATTCCCATTTGCTCATTTCATCAAAGTGCAATTAACTTTACACACACCATCCTTGGAGCTCAAAAGAATGAATCCAAGCTTCCCCCGGTCGAGGTGGACTTGATCAACACCACCTCCGTGAGTTGGCCTTTCGAGCTATCCACCTCAAATTGGAGCTTGCCGATCAATGATTCGCTCACAGACGAAGCTTCCTCAATCAAATTTGCACTCTTGAGCTCCAAGTATGCCATTGAAATTAACCTTAGAGTAAAAAATGTGTTGGCTTTTTGAAGAAAATTTTTTTTCATAAGGTGTGGGATTTGAGATGAGATCGATCCGAAGCTTGTGAGCTCGATCAATCAAGGAAGGTGATGGTGTTCCCTTCGTCATCGATAGACAAGGATCACCATTCCACATGATTGGAATGGATGGTCATGATTAAATCTAATAGAATTATCTATTTTAATCCATTAGCACCACAGATTAATCATGGTCGCCCAGAAATGGATGCGCACGAGAAAGATCCCACGCCACACTCAAATATTTTAAATAACCAATCCCATGTGCCATGTGGAAAGTGTGCATGAGCACAATGACGGATTTGGAGGTTAATTAGGCCTAATTAATGTTTTAATGGCTAAACTTCAAAATTATAACTAATTGTAGAAAATCATAAAAATATAAATAAATACTCATTTTAAAGGTATTTTGAGGAGAATTTATTAAAATATTCTTAATTAATTTAAAAAAAGTCATTAATTAAGGTTTAATTAAAATTAATTAGCTTAATTACTCTTTAATTACTTAAGTATTAATCCCAAACTTTGTGTTAATTCAATGATGACCTCCTCCCATAATTTTCTTGGGATTTGTTACTTAATTAGTGGAAAATTGACTAATTAAGCTTTAATTACCCTCTTAAGTTAATTAATCATTAATTAATCACATGAACAATAAAAATAGTTAATTAAGTTAACTATCCAACAAGAATGAACCTATGGAATGGATTAAGGCCTCCTCCCAATCTATTTCCCAAAGTTCATTTCTCTTTTAATTAATTAATCAATGGTTTAATTAAATCAAAATGGCTTAATTAATTAAATTAAAATCATAATCATATCAAAACTTGATTAATTAAATCTTGGGGTAGACCTTAGGTGTTCAACCTAAAAATTAAGAAAATTATAGTTAACCCACATGTGTGGGAGAATTATAGTACTTAATTAAGTTCTTTTAATTATCATTAATTCCAATTAAACCCCTTTCATTTCTTAGATCATTCCTATTTAATTTCCAATGTATGTTCATATCATATTGGCTCATAATTATTTGAGTAATTATGTTAAGTTAACATAGGAAGGGTTAATTAATGGGTTTAATGCATATTACAAACCTAATTAACTCATAAAATCAACTTAATCATATTTCATTAAATAAATTTAATTAACAAATATGGGAATGGGTTAGATTACAAAAATCTTCTCACATCCTTAAATCAAATCAAAACATTAAATTAAAAATGACATTAAAGAAGCTTTGGTTTATCTTAAATGATTTTATTTAATATGATTCCTTGAATTAATTTAATTGAATGAAATCATATGTTTATTTATTTCTTTCCAATCATGTTAAATGTTGTATGTCATTTGAAATCATGCATTCATCTTTTCAAAGTAAATTAAATCAAATGTTTTCTTTATGTAAGCTTGCATGTGTTGATTTAATTTAATATATGTGCTATTATCACTATTAAATTCAAATGTATTTTCAAAACTTATAAATGAATGATGACATGTGAGTAATGATAGTTATAAATACATAGGAGATGTATGTGCTTATAGTTTAAAGTGTATGAAGTAAAGCTTCTTTTCCTTAATTCATATGTGCTAATTTACATAAGTTTGAATGGTAATGGGTATATAGTATGGACATCCCGAACAATGGCTTTAGTAGCCCCAAGGAGGTCATTTGATTACCTCACTGATTTAACGACATACCCATTTGATTTCATTTACATGTATTTTAACATTAGAATTTAAATAGAGCTTTAATTCATATACATAAATAATTCAATTAAACAAAATACAAGTTTTGCATAATTTTTATTCTCTTAGTTATTTATACATTCATATGTATTTAAACAAACAAGTATATAGTTTGGACATCCCGAGAACATGAGGCTTTAAGTAGCCCTAAGGAGGTCATTTGATTACCTCACTCGTTTAACAATGGCACACTTATTTATGTTTTTTATACATGTGTACATGTGATTAAAGAATGAGAATCCCTTTTATATTAAAAATGCATGCATCCATAATTGTTGTGTGATTGAATTATTTAATCATGTGATTTGAGCTTTCTTTCCTATGTTCATGCATATAAATTTACATGTATTGAATGCAAATGGGTATATAGTTTGGACATCCCGAGAACACAAGGCTTTAGCTAAGGAGGTCATTTGATTACCTCACTTCCCTATTTAACAATGACATACTATTTAATTTTCATTCTTATGTATTTTGTATAAGAATTTTGATAGAGCTTTAAACTAATATGATTAAATAATTCAATCAATAAAATGATATAAATTTAATACATGTATACATTCATCATCATTAAGCATGCTAAAACATATTG
Organism: Cymbidium sinense; assembly: GCA_021442155.1. Classification (NCBI taxonomy): domain Eukaryota; kingdom Viridiplantae; phylum Streptophyta; class Magnoliopsida; order Asparagales; family Orchidaceae; genus Cymbidium; species Cymbidium sinense. Next base: position 15,557 of record JAKCPB010000916.1, read on the forward strand.
TATGAGATATAGATATTAAATCATATGCATGTTACATGTGATGGAATGATTAGTATATCATGTGATAATAATCAATTATATTAAGATGCCTTTCATATTGAATAGAATTATTTAAAGTGAACCTAAACTTAGGATTAATTAAATCATTTAATAAGCCATTCACTAAAGAAAACTAAATCAAATTAACATGCTTTAGAAAGTGGCTTAAGGTAGGGATAAAAGGGGGTAATCCTCTTTCTTCTCTTTATAACACTTAGATGCTAAGTGTAATCAAATGAAATAAAAGAAAACACAATTAAAATTCTCAAATCAATTAAATAACTTCAAGTGAAATCAACCCTTCATGTTAAATTAAATATTTACACTTAGAAAATATAACTCTAATGCTTAGTAAGACTTACCACACAAGCCTTAACACACGCATTAGAATTAAGTCATCACTTCTAGTTCTATGTTAGGACGGTGCATGGTATGATGTATATTTTATTTTGTAATGTATTATTTTAAACTGAATGTTAGGGTGTATGCTTGTAGAGGATGTTATAATATTAGCTTAATCATGTTTTCAGGGATTACTTAAGGGGTTGCTTAAAATAAATATAAATGCTCTTTTGCGTTTCTTAAACCCTTAAGCATAATCCAAGTTAGACATGGGTTTGGTTACCCATGTAGGTGCTAAGTCCAAATTATATAGATATAGGATTATATGTGTATTTATCTAACACTTGTTTTGCAAGTATAGTTAGATTTAATTTTTTTATTTTCAATATAATTTTACATTAGGAATTATGATTGGTGCTATGGGGGATTAAGATGAGCAGTGGCTAGAAGGCTTTGTCTTGGGAGGCCCTGTGATGCTTTGAAGCAAGCACATCCAAATCAAAGAAGAAGGAATAAAGAAGATATAAATAAATCAAGGAAGAAGACCTCTATAATATTTAATAAAATTGCAATTATTCTTTCATAATGGTTGTATAAGGGTAGACTACCCATCTTTTCTTTTAGTTGTACGGTACCCGCAAGACCTACCATATTATTCTTTTGTTAGTTATAAAATTATTTGATGTTATGTTTAAATTATGCATTAAAAAATAACATGCTTTTCATAGTTTAAAATGATTGATGCTTTAATGTGTGGCTGATGCGATTAGGCTCTTAAGATGAAAATAAATGTTTTACCCAACTACAACTCATAACTAAAGTTTCAAATAATTCATAACCTCACCATAAAGCCTAGGCATTAAATAAGATAATTAAAAGCTTTAGCAACCCTTTAGCTGAATATTGTATGTCTCACATCATGCACACATATTTCTCTTCTTGAAAATTGGGGATCTCCATCCTTGCATGATAAGGGAATGCTTGACCCGTGAGGGCATCTCTTATGGTGGAGAACATCCTCTTCTTGATTTAGCCAATAATCTACTTTCATCATGCATATAGGCATCAAAATCCTAAAGCCTTTGTCAAAATGAAGTGTCAAAAAATTGAAAATTTTTTTTTCATTAGATTAAGTCATTCTTCATACCACTCATGCTCTAGTCTCTTAGGAATGGGTTTAAGGACTTTAGTCTCTTTCTAAATAAATAACAGTCCAAATATCTTGCACATTCATAAGACTTACCTACATGGATTTAAAGCGTAGGAGGAGTTAGCTGTCGGCCACTCTAGGTACTTATAAGTTTAACAATCAAGTGGTCTATCCTCTCTTATGGAGGTAAACCTTTTGCCCATCTTTGCTTAGATTTAGGTCATATTTTAGCTTATGCTAAAGCTCTATAGATTTAGGATCCAAGGTTGCTATTTCCTTCAGGCTACAAGCATAAATTCTCACCTCTTATACATTTTCATAACCTTGAGTTGATGGATTATAAGCCCTAGCAATCTAATAAAATTTCAACTCAAAATATATAAATCTCTTCAATTTCAAATACATAAAGCTCAACCATAGGATATATTAGAGTGCTCACTAGGCTTTCTAGTATCACGAGCATTCTCTACTCATCTTCTTTGGCTTCCAAAAATAAGTCTTCTCCTTGAACTTTCCCATTTGATTTTTCAAATATATCCAATTCTATGATAATCTAGCTTTTAAATCTTTGGAGACAATAATTGCCTACTTTAATTGAGAGTATTCCTAAAAAATTCACCTTCCTTAAGATGTGATTAACTATGGAGGCTTACCTCCATAGGAAACTTTAGAACCCAGTTTAATATAAATCCTATTTTATTCAACCATGTATAGCAGGAGAAAAATCTCTGGTACATTCGAAGACCCATCATGCCTTAGGAGTCTTTATTAGGTGATTAGGTCCATTGAAGGGTGATGCCTCCATCTTTCGAGATAGTACATCATACCTCAATGTAGTACTCGATCACCTCAATCAGTACCACATATGATCTGGTGTCACCACATCCAAAAATAAACACCACAGATTTTTCTAGTGACTTCGTTGGGGATTGTTCCTCTCTCCATATGTAGTATACAATTATTATCTCCAAGCATCGATAGTGGACTTATATTTTATATAAGCCTGAGACTATCTTTCTTTTCATTGGCACTTAGCTTATTTCATCCTTAAGCAAAGTTAGCCAACATCCTTTAGGTTTTAGGACCTCTAGGTCATGAAACCCTATTGGTCCCCAATAGGTTAAAAAAATAAATTAACTAATGAAAGGAGATGAGCAACTTTGAACCTCCTTACCACTAGCTTAGTGAGGCAAGGTTCATCCCATATTCGAGAAAGTTTTAATAAAATTCAAACTAAAACAAGTAAAATCTTTTACAAATTTTTCAAAAGCATCTTTACAAAACAAAATTATTTTGAAATTCCCTTCACATAACATAAAGTTTGCAAAACATAAACTTATTTTAAAAATAATAAGAATAATCAAACTTCATTTAACATACTAAAATTTGTTAATTTAGAGAATAAAAAATCAAGTTCACTTTTCAATAATAAAAAAGCACATTTCAAAATAAAATCAATCAATCAACCCATTTAACATACCCAAATTTGTTAAATGAAGTTCTATTTTCAAATCAAAATACAGTCAAAATCAACATATCATTGAACCTCACTTAACATACCCAAATTTATTAAGTGAGAGTTCCTCTTTCAAAAGCAAATATCACACACACAAAATAAAATAAAAATATATTTGAACTCCATTTAACATTAAATTTGTCAAATGAGTTCCATTTTAAAATCAAAACAAATTGAATTCTATTTAACATACCTACATTTGTTAAATAGAGTTCTTTTCCAAAATCTTAAAAAATCAAAACACATTTGACTCATTTGAACATACCAAATTAGTCAAATGAGTTCCAAAATCATTATCAAATAACAACACATAAAACAAATTGAACTCTATTTACATACCCACATTTGTTAAATAAGAGTTTTTCAAATCAAAATAAGATAAACATAAAGCAAACCTACTTAATACCTAAATTTATTATGTAAGAGTCCCATTTTCAAAACAAATATAAACACACTTGAGCCCTGCTTAACATACCTAAATTTGTTAAGTAATGGTCTCATTTTCAAATTAAATCAACAAAAATGTCCAACACATTTGAGCCGTGCTTATCATATCTAAATTTGTTAATTAAAAATCACATTTTCAAATAAAATCAAACAAATCAAACAAATGAAACAAATGAACAATAACCCTCACAAACAAAATGTTTTCAAAGGTTTCCAAACACACATTGGAATCTCATTTAGCATGCCTAAATTTGCTAGGTGAAGATTCCAAAATCAAATTTTCAAACAAAGGATAAAACAAAATAAATTCATCTCCAAAGTCTCTCCAAATGAATGAACCCCATCCAACATACCCAAATTTGTTGGATATGGGTTCCAAATCAAAATCAAATTCTATGGTAAAGTCTCTCCTCACATTCTAAAACCTCTCAAATCTACCCCACTTAGCCTACATAAATTTGTTAAGTGTGGGTTCAAATTCCAAATTGAATCAACTTAATGATTGAAGAAAATATCAAAGGGGTTTGATTCGTTATGTTTCAACAAATGCAGAGTTTCAGATATTCGCCCTTCTTCATCTTCAATCGTACTATGACTTCGGAAGCTCATCTTCTCTTTCTCCGAGTGTGGATTTGGCCTTGATCGCCATACACACCACCACCCACCCATATGATTCAGCTTTGGCCATGGTTTGAGGCCATCGTCACTTGAGGGCCACCTCAATTAGTAGGGAGGAGGTGGATAGAAAGCCATTTTTTATTTTGACCTACCTGAGAGTTTCTCTCCTCAAGAGGAAGGCGAGGTCCCTGCATGACAATTCCAATTTATGCCGCCTCAGGGTCTATTAATGGTTCTGTGCTAGTGCAGTTTGTTGTCCTATTGTATCCCAGTTTAGCACCTCCTCACTGGTTTCCCTACTTTGAAGGGGAAGGCTATCTTAGCTTCTGATATAGTTTCCCCTACCTTTGAGGTAGGTTCCAGCTCTCACTCCACTTTACTCACCCACACTCAGTGTCATAATAAGAACAAGAAGATTAAGTGGCACCATAAGAAAGCAACTAGGGAGATCGATGCTACCTCTCACATCATTGAGGAGGGTACTCCCCGTGAGACCTCTCCGCTCTTGAGAAATAGCAGGTTCTACCCCTTCTCAGCCTCGGATGGAGAGAAGGATTATAGGAGGATTTTTGCATCGCCCCACCACCAGCTCACTTTGAGGTATCAGCTAGGGACTAGAGGAAGCCCTATGCTATCATTAGGACAGTTCTTTGCCAAGTTGGCAAAGCTTACGGATGTTCAGAGTCTAGTAAATTATTTGATTTGAGGTTCTTGATACTTAAGAGTGTCAGTGATTAGATCTATAGGGAGAGAGTCACCAAGGCTCGAGTATTAGCCCAAGCAGGCAAGAAGGAGAGAAGGAGGTACGCCAGGCAGTCAGCGGCCTCTACCCTTCTTGATTTTTCAGATTGGTGGGCTACCCGTGTAGATCACACAGATAGTAGAGTATTGATAGGCACCACCAACCACAACAGGAGGGTTCCGATAGGAGGACAGTCGATGTCTCCACAACCACACTTCTCCACTCCTCATCCACATCCACATCCACATCCACACCATTCCATTCCCCGTCCACCATCACCCGTCCAAGTCCCTCCTTCCACAGTCCCTACCAAGGTCTAGAAGTCTGTATCTAGAGAGAGGATATCCCCATTGGTGATCCGGCTATGGCCTAAAGATCCCACTCCATCTATTCCATCAATTGAGATGAGGCCAAGCTCTCCCATTTGACCTCCCACTTTAGTTTTGGTAAAGAGGGAGTGGCGACCCAAAAGTATCATGGTCGTTCCACCACCCCAGCCATCAGCAGTAGCAGAGGAAGGGGAGGATACTAGTGCAATCCCTATAGCAGTTGATACCTCTAGGGAGAGTATCCCATCAGTTGGAAATATCCAATGTATAAACTCAGGTGAGCATAGTCTTATAATTGAGTCCAGTGTTTGTACTGTTCAGCCAAAATAGAATATCATTCACTAGATGATATCCTAGAAAACTACTTTGCCGAAAAGAAACAGCTTCTTGGGAGTGATCACTTAGATCAAGAAGAGGGTAAGGTAGCCTTTGACCTTAATGAAGATGACTTATTAGATGATTCAGCAGGAGTCCATATGGTCGATACCTGGGGATCCCTCCATAGTGACCAACAGAGTCAGGAAGGTGCTGTGATCGAGGAAGGAGATACCTCTCACTTGACCTAGCACCTCCTTTAGTAGCTCAGACAGAAGGATGAGCAGATCAGTAGAAGGGGAAGGAGGGTTGATTGTTGGAAATAGTTCTAGCACTCCAAAACCAAGTTTTAGTTTCACAGCCCAATCCTATGGAGGCTGATCAGCTCGAGCTCTTACATCTTTTAGATCCTCCCAAGAGTGCCTCTCCTGTGGACAGGACAGTGGTAGTTTGCATAGGAATGTCATAGATAGTACCTCCGTGCATGAGAAATATATTAAGCAAATGGTGGAGCAACAAGATAGGGAAGCGTTGATGCAAGCCCGAGGTAGCTCATCCATTCTAAAGGGTAGACCTTACCTAGAAGAATTCAATGTAGTCCAATACTCCAAAAGGTTTGTGCCACCTTCCTTCAAGAGTTTTGATGGCAGTGGGAACCCGTGACAGCACATGGCACATATCAGAACCAGTTGTTGCAACACCAGTGACAGCGGCGTGCTTCTCTTTTGCTTGTTTGCTTGCAGTCTATCAGGGATTCCATTTGATTGGTACACCAAACTGCCTAATAGTTTGGTGAAGACTTTTGCTGAGTTGGAGCAGCACTTTGTCAATAGATTTCCTGAAGCCCAACAAAGGGTAATTGTAGGCGACCTTATTGAAGCCAAATAAAATTCCAATGAGTTCATTATTGATTACATTCTCAAATGGCTAACCTGAGTATGAAATATAAACCACAGCTATCCAAACAACATGCCATCAAAATTTTTCTCTAGAATCCATGGCCTGGTTTCTTTCATGCTTAAGGGCTTCGCAATCAAAACCTTTGAGAAATTAATCAATAAGGTGGCCAATCTATAAGAGGAAGTCAAATAATTATCTTTCAAAGAACAGTCATCCAAGCCCAAGCTACGAAAAGTATTTGAGAAGTGGCTAGGGACAATTGTGTCAGTAGACAGGGGGAAGCAACTAGCTAGAGTTTAGTTTGAGAGACCACGAGCTCAGCAACCATCCTTACCACCTCATCTTCCACCACCTCAACCAACATATCGGCCACCACAGCTACCACAGAGGCTGCCACTACTGCCACCTTCACAACAGTATGCACAACAGCAGTATGCATATCTACTACCAGGTAGCAACTATGCACCTACTCTTCTAGATAAATTAAACAAACCCTATTCATTCAAGAGGGAGGTAGTTAGAAAATCTTTAAAAACCTCATAAAGAAATCTAATTTCCAACTACCGGAGCCTAAGAGGCTAGAGGAATTGGGCAAGAGTGATGATCCTAACTTTTTCCCCTACCATCACATGTTAGGCCATGTCTTAGAGGATTGCAGCACTTTCAAAGACTAGCTTGAGCACAACTACAAGTTGGGCACCATTATTATCCCTAAGAAACACTTGTTAGAACAACCATCTAGTTCTATTAGAGTAATCCTTGGGGATACATGTGATCCTATCAAGATAAAGAATGTTGGGATATCTCCTTATCCCGAACCTCTAAAAAGATCATTTCAAAGATCAAGAAAGGTGCCTAAGATAGCTCAAACCTCCAACATCAAGAAAGGTTTGCAAGTTGCCAAAGATAACTCGGGTAGGGTGGGAGTTCAATAGCAATAGCAGCAGTCCACACTTGCCAGGGATAGCCAAGTAGCACAAACACCATCCCAACCTAGCATTCCTTCCACTATTGCAGCTACTACCACTTCATCCAACTCTTCTTCTACTAGTAAAAATATTGTATCTGTGGACGAGGGCACTAAACCCCTCTCACCACTCACTTTACTTGATTTCTATCATGTACCTCCACCTAGAAAGAAATCAATGAAGAAAGCAAATTCCACTTATATCTTCTCTACCTTTGATAGTCTTGATGATCTCATTTCAATCGAAAGTTCTCCAAGTCTAAGTAAAAATAAGAGCATAAATAATTTCGATCCTTTCTGTTATGATTCAGAATTAAATTTTACTTTTCTGAATCAATCGGGTTCACCCATTGAGATTGACTTGGAGTCAACTGACTCAGAAGGTCCCGTTGGAGAAGCTGTAGGTATGCCCAATGTGTAGATAAAACTTTACACTAACCCGCCACATAAAGTCACTGAAGTAAACCTCCACATTAGCAAAGTTTTACCTCCTATGATAGCACCTCAGGATAAGGGTAATCAAGTCATTGATTCCAGTGAGCATATAGCCCCTCCACAAGATGCTCTACCTATGGATATACTTGTAGAGGACCAAGCCAGACCTGATTACAACATCCTAGCTCACCATAGAAAGTTATCAGCTAAGTTAAGCATATACGATGCCCTTGTCTTATCCAAAGAGACGAGGGAATCTCTAATCAAGGCCTTACTTGATCCTAAGATATGCGTAGCTCAGCTGATCGCTACTAAAGATGAGGCATGCCATTCAAAGGATATCATAGGAGTTATCAGTGATGAAGACTTACTTATAAGGATGACCGAGCACAACTGTTCTCTTTACATTATAGTGGATGTTAGCAGATACAGGCTATCAAGAGTGTTAGTTGATCCAGGTGCATCAGTCAATATTATGAGCCTAAGAATCATTTTATACTTGAGGATCGACATCTCTAAACTCAAAAAAAAAAAAAAAAGAATGATGTTGACAGGATTCAATGAACAAGGTGAGAGGGTCTTAGGCTCCATGGTGTTGCCTTTGGAGATAGATGATTGGAAGGCTGAAGCTAAGTTTCACATTATAGACTCAGTTACTTCTTTCAATGCTTTGCTTGGGAGACTATGGATACATGAAAATAACATGTTCCCATCCTCTCTTCATTAGTGTATAAAGTTTGTGAGAGTTGGGATCGCCTACTGTGTCAAAGGAGATCTCAATCCATTTTCAGTTCATGAGGTCGATATATATGAGGATGCGGCCTACTACCTCCCTTAAAATCAACAAGTCTATTCTCATGAACTTGGAAATTTTCAAAAATAAAAGAAAAAGAAGAAGAAGAAGAAAAAGAAAATAAAATGGAGCGAGAAATAGACTTGGCAGAGAAAGCAAAGCCTGATAGTAGATTTCACCCATAATTTTTTACTCTATTCAAACATATGGGTAGAATGACCCGACCTCCACCAAGTAGAGAAAGTGGCTAGTTCAGAGGCAGTTCTAGGGGCAAAAAATCTCCTTATTGGCCACCTAATAGAAGATATGTCCCAGCTACTAGGAGTACACCTGCTATCCATATAGACTTAGAATCTAGTTTAGAAGATGAGTCTTATATGGTTAGCGCACCAACCAGCTCTTCTCAACAGTGAATTGCTTTGAAGGTAACATTTGAGCTAGATAATGATGAAGATCGACTTCCAAACCAAAGCATAAATGTATCCGAGTCTATATGTGAAATAGTTAGGCATCAGTTAGTAACCTTAGCTTTAACACAACTTTTCTCAAAGAAAGTTGAGAGTTTTGGTAGTTAAGGAAGCCCCTAAGTCATCCACAGATGTGAAGACTCATAGGTTCTTTTTGGGAGCATCATCCTTAAGTCAAGAAGTTGATGTAAAACTTGGGGATAATTCATATAAAGATTTAACAGAATTACCTTTTGATTTGTACTCACCGTGTGTTTTAAATTTAGCAAAGAAAGGATTGATTCGACATGCTTGGTCTAAACACAGGTCAGATTATTTCAAGAGGTTATAGGATAACAAATGCAGACATTCTCAATCAAGATTGGGATTAGGATTCAGTACAGTGGGACTAGTCGATGATGATGATGATTATTGCATAGTCATCACCAATCATTTAGAAACTGATAAGTTCTTTTCAAATCACATTAACTTATATGAGGAGGTATGTTTAGAAATTTCAGATGGTTCAAATGATTTTAAAGTCAAAGATGTACCACCAGAGTTTAAAGAAGAGATCAGGTCAACCATTAATGAGCTCAAGGAGATCAACTTAGGAACTAAAGAAAATCCATGCTTGACATACATCAGTTCCTTGTTGAATGAAACTGAAACTAATGACTTAGGCTATTGACCGAGTTTAAAGACTACTTTGTATGGAGTTATGAAGAGATGTCTGAACTATAACATCCAAGCAAGAACCTATCAAGCAAGCATTTAGACGCATGCGATTAGACATTGAACAACATGTCATTTTTGAAGTCAAGAAATAGATTGATGCTGGTTTCATCTGGAAAGAAAAATACCCTACCTAGTTGGCCAGTGTCATCCCAATTAAGAAAAAGAATGGCCAAATTCATATATGCGTCAATTTTAGGGACTTAAATAAGACATGTCCAAAAGATGAATTTCCACTACCGATACTAGACTTGATGGTGGACATTGCCTAATCTCACACAATCTTCTCCTTCATGGATGGCTCATATCAATACAACCAAATAAAGATAGCCCCTGAACATGAGAAGAACACTACTTTTCGAACCCTCATTAGAATTTATTGCTATAAGGTCATGCCTTTCGACCTTAAAAATGTTAGTGATACTTACTAACAGGCCATGACTCGAATCTTCGATGAACTTATTCATCATCAAGTTGAGTGTTATATCGATAATCTCATAGTCAAAAGTAAAGAAAAGGAAGATTATCTCTTTAACTTGACAGTAGTTTTTGAATGATTAAGATAATTTAACCTCAAAAATGAACCCCCTGAAGTGTACATTCAGAGTAACTTTAGGAAAATTTTTTGGGTTTATTTATTGTGGAATGATCGATCGATCGAGATCAAATGACACCCCTAAAAGTTTAACTCAACTCGGATCATTTCAAGGCGGGTTAGTATCTAAGATGCTTTATATCTAACCTATCAGGAAGGTACCAACCATTTTTAGCACTTATCAAAAAGGATGCTAAGTTTAAATGGGATGACAAGTGTCAGCATGCCTTTGAAGACATCAAGCACTAATGACTAGTTCTAGCCCCATCTGATTGCCTCCTATATACCTTTGTTGCATTAGACGACTCCCTTGGTGCTTTATTGGCTCAAGCCAATAACGAAGGAAAAGAAAATGTGCTCTACTATCTCAACCGTCATCTAATCCCTATTGAAGCAAATTATCCACCCATTAAAAAGCATTGCCTAACTTTAATCTTCACATCCCAAAATCTATGACATTATATGCTTTCTCGTAAGGTGAACTTATTCTCTAGGATCAATCCACTACAATATCTCATGACACGATCGACATTATCCGGATGGTTGGCATGCTGGTCTATGATTTTGCATTAGTTTGGCATTACTTTCATACCCCTCTGTGCCGTGAAAGGACATGCACTAGCAGATTTCTTAGCAACACACCCACTTTCTATTGACTCTTCATTTAGTGATGATCTCTCTGATTAATAAATCATGAACTTAGGGGACACTAGCATTTTTCACTATGAGATGTACTTTGATGGTGCGGCTTCCTCTCAAAGAGGAGAAGAACCACAATCTACTATCCCATAAAAGGCAGGGTATGAGTAGTTCTCCTATCTTTGGACCACGAGGTGATGAGATTCTCATATCATATGTCCAATCCTTGCACCAACAACGAAGCCGAATATGAGGCTTCAATTATCGATCTAGAGTTAATCGTTACTCTAAGCATCCAGAACATCAACATCTTCGGGGATTCTTAGATAGCCATCAATCAAATCACTGGATCCTATAAGGTTCTAAAGCCTAAGCTCCATCACTACCATAAGTATAGTGTGGAGTTGTTGGCCCAATTCCCAGAGGTTATCATTTACAAGATTTCTCGAGGAGAAAATGTTGTAGTAGATGCTTTAGCCAAAATTGCCAAGGAGTTGGCATGTCTGGAGGATGAGTCCATATCAATAAGGGTCCAAAATAGACAAGTCATATCTCTTATTGATACTGAACTCATAAAAAAATACTCTCTTGAAGGAGAGGTTGTCGATGTCAAAAAAGACGAGGAGTTAGATTAGAGGCAACCATTCATACATTACTTAACTAAAGGTAAACTACCTCAAGAGAAGTTACTAGCACATCGTGTGAAGTAGAAAGCACTATGCAACTTAATATCTATAGGTCAATTATGTGATGGAAAACATTGATGTGATATTTAGTGCATCATATATTATTAATATAAATAACAAAAGTATTTTATTAGTTGAACATTTATACAAGAATATTTATTCCTCTTATTTTGACACAATTGGGAAAATATCACATTTTGTAAGGAAAAATTTGTCAGAAAACACCATTTTTTCGTTTGGAACTTGCATTTTTTATGGAATATTTCCCATTGGAAAACTGTTAGTTTAAAATGAATTTTTAATAACCAAAAAAGCCACTTGAAACAATTTTCAATAAATTTCTGATGAAATTTCCATCATAAACCAATGAGATGGATTGATAGATATAGACATCGAAAGATCCATCTAAGGGGGAAATTTCATCAACAATTTTTGGCGAACTTTCTAGCATATTTTTTTGCTGAAAATTTCCAATAGAAATTTATGCGGTAATTTGCGAGAAGTTTTTGTTGGAAATTTTCTGAATCAAAATTTCATGCAATGATTTGTATTGAATAGAATGATGAAAAATTCATTGAAAACCTATAAAAAAGAAAAGAAAAGTGCTTCACACATTTTTCATATTTTTTACGCTTGCAACAATACTAGACACACACACACACACACACACACACACACACACACACATATATATATATATTTAAAATTTTTATCAAAAACACAATTAACTATCATGGGAGCACAACAATTGCATAAAGATAATAATACTATTAAAAAAGAAAGTTTCAATCAAATATTTTATTTAATAGTTTGAAAATATTAACATTACACAAGTATTCAAAATCTGAAGTTACACAAAAATAATAATATGACACAAATAAAAAACAAGAATTACAAATAGAAAACTAATCATCTTTAGACTCATCATCATTGTCCTCTTCATGCAACTCCTCTACTACCACGTCTTTTCTCTTATGTCTGTCTAGACACATCTTTTTTATTCTTGCTTCTAAGAAAATTATTCGAACTTCCATTTGAGTAGTCATCTGAGCCTCCATATCCTCAGCAAATGTAACTCATCAAATGCAACGATATGCCTTCTAACCAGCTCGTCAATTTAACTAGTGCTCGGTCTAGGAAAGAATAGCGTGCATCATATGTTAAGCCTTAACCTAAGTCATATATTATTTTGTATTCATCACCTAAAATAGTATCTCTCCATATGTTAAACTCTAAATGCTCAGATTGCCCACTTAAACTTTTTGCACTAGTAGAACTTTGACTTTGCACCTCCTTCAGTCTCATCTAATCATACTACAAAATATTGCGATATTATTTAAACATAATACATTATTAATGGAAATGTAATTGAAAAGTAAAAGTTTACTTACATAAGCTCTTTGTAACATGACATCAACCCACTGCTGGTCTGCCTAATGTTGATGTGGTCTACTATATAATTCTACAACTATTGGCTTTCTTCAAAGTATTTATTTCTATAAACATACTAAAAAAGTTAGTAAATAGTGCTTATAAATTTAATTAATATAAGTAATCAATAACTTACCAATCTTTTCATATATTTAGTATGAGGAATTGAGACTCTAGTTTGTAGGGAGTGGCATATGCCCCCAATATCAAATTATTAATTTTGTTTAGCTTGCTCCCTTTTATAAACATAGTCTAGATAGGCTCATACTCTACATAGCTTAGCCCACACTTCCTCTCCAATCCAAAGAGATTTCTGGCCAGACTTTTGAATGTCTATGAATATATCACTTAAGTGGACAACATCTCTTGCCTCAAAATTCTTTTTAATATTCTGACTTTATTCTAGCAACCACCAAGTTTTTTTGTAATATAAAATATATAATGAGAATTAGTAGACTTTGAGCACAATATACTGCATTATGCAAGTATAAAGGGCTTATTCAGTATCACAATTTATTGAACCACATATCACACACTTTTATTGGTATCTTCTTCAATGATACATATGGAGTAACAAATTTGTTCATTATTATATCTCTTATTTTATGTATTTCCTTCCTTGATGGATTAAACCTTTGAAATAAACTTAAACATAAATAAATAAAAAAATTGTAATATTACAAATTACATCAAGATCAATAAAAGTGCATGAAGTAGGTGTCTTAACTCCATAGTGCTCAGTTAGCGTCAATTGAATACATTTCTTATAATTGCCATTAATATCTTGTAAGCCTATTACTGGCTCAACATCACCACTTGGAAGTTTAAAATCTATCATCTCTTCTTCTTAATGAGCAAGATCAATAATATTTCTACTTCAGCGCTTGCTCTAGGCTTAACATTATTTACCATTGTCCAATCTATTTTTTTTTCTTTTATACTTTCAAGATATATAAGGTAATACACCAGAGTGGCTTTATGTACAAGGAAGAAGGGATCAAATTTGGCATATTATTTGCTCATTTTTACTTCAATGATGTTATATGACTTATGTATCCTTGTTCCTTTAGTAAGAATAGAATCAAACCAATCACAGTTAAATAAATAGGCATTTCTCTCATTTGAACCAAAATATTATAATTGTACAATCTCTTATAGAATTTTATAAAAATATGTCTTATCATTTGAATGTGTGCTACCTTTAATGCACATATGAGAGTTAAATATTTTTATTCCTTTTAATTATAAACTAATAAGGAATCTACTATCATTCATATCAAACATTAGTCACATTCACAACTTGCATAGGTCCTCAAGCACAATTTTGAAGATCCTCATTCTTCACTCCATTACTCTGATCATGAACCTATTATGTGGATCTATATAAGAAAGTGTAGCTAATGAATTTAACAAAAATTTAGATCATAATTAGGATTTTCCACATGTAAGTGGAATTTATCTTCAATCATCTTATTAATAGTAGTAGCATCATCCAATTACAAGAAGTTCATAAATAAGCTAAACTCAATATTGAAATTTACATGATTAGATAAACATTCTCTTTAAGCCACAACCAAATATTAGATATTATTATATGAGCAATCTCATGTAAGAAAATGTTAAACTTCATTGCAGTTGAAAAGACTATTAGTATCTTGAGCTCTTTATCATTCAAATATCTTGAAGTGCTTCTACCTAATATTTTTTTAGAATGTTGGAAAGTAGAAAGCATAATGGTGTTTTAATTTGGAGTAGTAGGGGCACCACACAGATCTTAGGGGGTTCCTATTGAATTAATTGGGTATGACATTAAAGTATGATGTACTACCTCAAAAGATAAAACTATCACCATATAATGAACTCAATCTCCTAATAAGAACTCATAAGGCAGATGAGTCTACATATACCAGAGATCTTTCCCTACTTTACATGGATAAGTAAAGTAGGGTTTATTTTATACCGAGTTCTTTAGTTTCCTATGGAAGAATCATAGTTAATTACATCATAGGAAATGAAAATTCTCTAAGAATACTCTTGATTAAAGTAGTTTATAAATATATCCAAAGATTTCAAGGCTAGACTATCAAATGATTGGTTGTTATTAGAAATCAAATGAGAAAAGTTCAAATAAGAAAACTTATTTATGGATTTCAAATGAGAATAAGTAGGAAGCACACGTGATACTACGAAGCCAAATGAGTGCTTCAATCTACCCTATAGTGAGGCTTTACATCTTTTAAAGAGAAAAAAAATTATTTTTGTTTAAGTCATAATCTTATTAGAATGCTAGGACTTATAACCAAATAACACAAGATTGTAGGAATGCCTAAGATGTGAGGACTTATACTTGTAGTAAGAGAGAAACAAGCCACCTTAGAATCTAAATCTAGGGTGCTCTGGCGCAAGCTAAGAGCTCAACCTAATTCTACTCGGAAAGAATGTGATATAATAGTCCACCTCCATAAGAGAGAGTGAGCACATCCTAACTCTTCTAGACTTCTAGTCACGAGTGGTAGCTAACACAACACATACTGCTTTAAAATCATGTAGGTCGATCTTATGTAGATGTAAGATAGTTAGGCTATTATTTAATTAGGAAGAAAGCTAGAATTCTAAACTCAATCCCTAAGAGATTAGATAATGTTTGATATGCAAACATGACTTCGCCTAATATTAAAAATTTACAAGTTTTTTGGATCATTTTGACACATTTATTTTAGACCAAGGATTAGGAAAATTATGCCTAAATGCATGATGAATTGAGTTGTGGGCTAAATCCATGAGAAGCAGTGTTTCCCACTACAAGGGACTGCACTCAAAGGTCAAGCTTGTCCCCAATCATGCTAGAGTGGAGATCTTCTCTATTCAAGAGTGAGATAATATAATATGCATGTTGTTATACCATACAACCATTCAGCTAAGAGGTTTCTAAATATTTTATTATCTTATTTATATACATAGGATTTAGAGTGATGTTATGAATTGCATTAGAATTTAGTTATGAGTTATTTAATAAGGATAAAAATTTTACATTTTTTTATCTTAAAGAGCCTACTACATCTTGGCCATATATCAAGTCATCATACTTTAAGAAACCTATGAAAAGTATGTTATTTCTATTACAAAATCTAAACACAATAATCAAACATTTGAATTTTATAAAAGAATAAAAAGTGCCAGTACATTACACCCAAAAAAAGTTAGGTAGCCAAGTTCTACCCTTATACAACCTAGATTATATTTAAATTTTACGAATAAAATAAATGTTATGGGAGTCTTCAATTCTGATTTCTATTTCCTTCTTAGATTTGAATACTCTAGGCTTCACAGGGCCTCCTAGGTCTTTGCCTTCTAACCACAACTCACCCTAAACTCCATAACACTAATCCTAATCTTATTACAAAAATTATATATTAAAAAAAAGAAATCTAACTATACCTACAAAATAGATGTTAGCTAAATAAACATATAGGCCAGGTAATTATATTTCACATACTTGGGCTTAGCACCCTACCCACTTGTCCTAATTAGATTATGCTTAGAGGATATAAGCAACACATGCAAGTAAGAGCATTTATATTCATTTATTATTATAATAGCCCCTCAAGCATAATCCCCTACATAAGACATCATTAGTCTAATAATGACCTAACATCTAATCTACGTACAAACAATCCTAACATCCACTCTACAAATATTACATCATAAAATAAAATATATCACCATGACATACCCCGACCTACTAACTTTATATTCTAGCATATGCGCAAGTATGCGTCATTGTTAAACTAGGGAAGTGAGATTATCTAAGACCTTCTTGGGACTACTTAAAGCCTTATGTTCCCGGGATGTCCAAATTATATACTTGCTAATTCAAATACATATAAACATAAGCATCAAACATAGAAGTAAAACAATCCATTGTCATCTTTAAGTTACAACCAAATGGACATTTCATTGAGTGTTTGTAATGAGCATTGATTTAAATTTCAACCCATTTGATTCATAATTAACTTATGATTTTAAAATAATTTGAGATTTATTAGTGATAATAGCCACATCATATAATAACATTTATCCAACTCATGCAATTTGACTAAAATTATATTCTTTTTAATTTTCTTTTCAAATATGTATGCACGACACAAGTGGCATACACATTTATGATAATTGAAAGGAAGTAATTAAATATCACTACATGACATACTTGATTTCATTAAATTCCAAGGACAATCAAATTAAATAAGCATTTCTTAAAACTAGCAAAAGCTTTTTTAAGATTTAATTTAATGTTCAAGTTATTAAAAACCTTAAAAGGTGAGATGATACTTAGGGTTCACTCCATCCCATGTTAGTTATTTGATATTATTTAAGGGGAGAAATTAAATATATTTTATGAATTAATTAGGTTCAATCTATTAATCACATTAATTTGCTTACCCTTCCCAAGTTTTTTTAATTTAATTAACTACTTAATCATGAGCCTTCATTGATTTGGAAAAATAAAATCAGTAATGCACCTAAAGCGATCTAATGCAATTAAGCTCATGTTTAAGAGTTAATTAAATTAAAGAATGAAAATATTCAAGCTAAATACTCTTATGATTTCCTCACACTAATGGGAAAATCATAATTTCTTTAATGACTTTATACTATTAAGCGCATAAATAGATTAATGGGTTGGCACTGGAATTATTTAGATTGATTTCATTTGAATCTGATTATTAATCTCCTTAATTTATCCTTAATTATAAATCATATTAATTAAATTCATTAAAGGAATACATTTAGAATTAATTAGATGAAAGGGTCCTAATTAATTCCCATGTTATCCTTACTATTTTCATTGATTAATTATCCCTAATTACTCAATTTTATTGTTTATTAGTGTTAATAATTATTAAATCTCTTTAAAACAGTTATTAGGATTAAAAATTTTGATTTCCCAAATTACCTTGTAGATAATTCCAATAAAAAAATATGGGAGGCAGTGTACATCCCTTAAAATCAACATGCCAAATTTGAAATTAATTAGCTTAGTAATTTGGCCTTAATTAAGATAATTAGACTAAGCTTCAAACCTTAAATAAGCACTATTCATTAAACATTAATTAGATATTTTATTTTTATTAAATTCTCCTCTATCTAAGCTTTCCAAAATAAGTTTATTTATATTTTTTAGATTTTTCTACAATTAGTTATAACTTTTTGTAGTTCTAGCCACTTAAATTGCATTTTTATGCCTAATTAATCATTTTAAACGCGCGTCATGTGGACCGCGCGATGCTTTCCACATGCCATAATATTGGCTTTTTAAAACATCTAACGTGGCTACTGACTCAGCGGTGGTGGATGCAGTTTCATCTTGACAGTCTGATCTTGGATCGGACGGTCGAGATTAATATCATGGTTAATATAGAATTAAATCAAAATTTCTAGCTTGATTAATCACAATAGCTTATTTTAATCATGTGAAATGGATGGCTAGTGATCCGTTGTCCCACGAGCACCAGAAAATGACACCATCCACCTTCTGCTACTCGATCCGAGCTTGTCGGAGCTCGTTTGATAGAAGAATTGACTACAAAATGATGAGGGAAGAAATCTAGGGAGATCCTATGGTGGAAATCCCATGAAAACATAATTCAATTTGGAAAAGACGAACACCTAGGGGGGAAATCTACGGTTGCTGAATTTTTACCTCACCAGAGCTAAAGATCGGTGGTCCATCAATAGAAGTAGCTTCATCTTGAAGAGATAAAACCCTATTGAGAAGATCTCAAATTGTTTCCTTGTTGATCAGTCTATGGACCAAATGTTGCCGTATAAGTCACCAGAGTTGGTATGGAGACACTTTATGGTGGTCAAATCAATCGAGAATCATTCATTTTAGGTCGTCAGAGTGTGGTGATGGTGTGTGGAAAGTTAATTTGACTCTGGTGAGAGTTTGGTGAGGTTGGATGAATGAAGCTCTCGGGCATGATGGGAGCTTGGTCTTGCCAGCGATGGATTGCACGAGGACCTAAAGGAATGCTCTGGGACTGTTCAGAATGCTCGAGAAAGGTGTGTATGTTGAGTCTGAATCAATGGGGATGAGTATACTCTCCTCTCTACTTGAACCAATGGTTGAGATTGGCTTAGCCTTTGATAGTCATCCGGCCGGAGTTGGTTGCAGGGGACTATTAAAGTGGATGTGTGTGAGAGGCTGAGGGAGTATAGTGGCTACCATGGAGTGTACACTCTTTATTAAGTGGACCAATGGTTTCCCATAAGTGAGCTCACTTTCTCTTGGCCAAAGTCAGAACCCAATAACCTCGGGTTAGGTTAGGTCAGCTGTCCTTTATCTAAGAAAGGCCAAAGGTGGTTACCAGGCGGTGGAGAGTTTGAGAGCTCATCCAAATGTGGATTTTGTCTCATTTGGAAGGTTTGGTTCAATGGGTTTGACCCAACCCAGGTTGACCATGGGTTGGACTTACTTGGGCAGGCCCATGGTGAAGGATGAGTCATGCCAAGTTTGGTTGGGTTCGACTCAATTTGACTCATATAGGTCAAATGGGCTCAATTGAGCTAAGTTGACCATTTTGACCAAATTGGGTCAAAGTGGGGGTTTGGTTAAGTTCAATTGGTCATTTGAAATGAATTAGTGCAATTGATTTGATTCAATTCGGACTAGATTTGGATTTGGTTCATATTGTTCAATTTGGGTTAAATGGGTCATGTTGACCAAATTGGCTTGATGGGTTAGGTTTATGTTCAATTGATCATTTATGATTGATTGGAAGAGTTGATTTGAATTAATTTGAATTATGGAGTGATTTAGTTCAATTTGACACTTTAGGTCAAATTGGGCTAAGTAGGCCAGCTGGGTTGGGTTGAGTTGACCAAATTAGGTCTAATTGAAGGTTGGATCATGTTCAATATCCAATTGATGATTGATAAAAAATATTGATTTCAACTGATTATGTTTAGGTCCTTAGGATTTGATTTGGCCTAATTTAGCTCTTTATGTCAAATTAGGTCAACTTGGGTCAAGAGGTCAAATTATCTTGTTTGGGTTCAATTGGCTATAGTGGAGTGTTCAATAGTGACTTACAATCATCAATGAAGAGATTGGATCGCTTGATTTGATTCAATGAGGGTTTGATTGAAGTTTGGTCTAATTGGACCTTTTAGGTCACCTTGGGTTAAGTGGTTTGGTCAAGTCAATTTGGACCAATTGAGGCTATAGATGGTTGGAATATATTCAATGATGAATTTGAAGTTGATTGGTGGCTTTGACTATAATTGATTTGGGTTTGATTGGGTTCTGACTCAATTTAATCCTTTGGTCAAATGGGTCAACTTGAGTTATTTGACTTTAATTGATTTAGTTGGCTTGATTGCAAGTGTTGGAATAGTTTGAAATGATCTATTGAATAAATAGAACAGTTGATAGAATTGAATTGAGCTTGGTTTGCTTGGGTTGGTTTCAATGGAATTATAGGATTGAAGCAGGTTAGCTTGAGTTAAGGTTCAAATTAATTTGGCTTGGAGCTTGGATTAGGAATCAAATTCAATCATGGTCAATTGACGAGTTAATATTGAGGCTTCAATCATTTGGTTTAAGTTCAAATAAATTGGTGGGTATGAATGTCAGTTTAGGTGGGTAGGTGAAGCCTACTCATCTTAAGGTAAGCTCTAAGCTTAAGGTTGTGCCCTACAAGTCTCTAAGTCTGGGTTTAGTGTTCCCTTAATCACTAGAATGTCCTAAAACTAAGAAAACCTAAGTGTCTAGAAGAATCTTAGACTTAGAATTGGAATGAACAATCCTCACTCTAAAAGTGAGGTCAACAAAGCACATTTTAGGAAGCTCCATATTTTTCAATATCATCCTTCTATGCCTGTGACTCAAAGTAATATGAGCAAAAATTAGTAGTCTCTTTAGATAAATAAACTTCACATATTGAACCTTCATGCGTGTTTTATTTTTTATAGTTTTCTTGAGTTTATTTAAAAATTTGTGGTACCTTTAGAAATTAAGTGTGACTGAAAATATAATGAATTAATATTAATAAAGATTAGATATATGTACCTTTCAAAAGAGTACATCTAGTGATATTGCATTGGACCTCCAACTCAAGCTTTATAAGATAGATGTATTAGAAGGTGCTTCATTAAGTAAAAAAAAAAAAAATCCTCTTAAGCTTGCATAGTATGAGTGGAATGTTGGTTTCAAGTTTTCTTAGAGCATCCCCATTTAAACAAGCTAAACATAGTTCTTTAAACAAAAGACTAAGCTTAATCAAAAAAAATCAGATTTGTTCAAGTAATGCACTAGATGTGCTGCCAATGAGCACTACAAGAAAATATGGTAGTCATGAGTTTTTATTCTAAATATCTTTCATGTTCTCAAGTCAACACATTTACTTAAGTTAAATGTATATTCCTTTGGCAACTTCAGTGATTGTACACACTACAAACTAAATTTTTCTTATATAATATAAGATAATACTTAGTTTTAAGCTTTAAAATTTTATCACTTGTAGTATCTTTTAGGTTTAACCCTCTTCATTTGTAGTATTCTTTTAAGTCTAATCTGCATTTATATTATCTTCACTTTTTTTCTTAACATTCATCATATTGTTGAATATATTATCATTTTTTCTATATACATAAGAGTAAGATTATTTCTAATCAAATTTATCTCCAGTAAGGTAAATCTTAAGATTTTTTTGTAGTTATTATTTATACCATAACCTGGAAGATGATTGTATCAAACAATATTGGAGAATCAATTATTTTTAAAATTGAATGAATAATTTACCATAACTCATCACCACTCAATCTTGTCAAAGGCTTAGACTTTTCAACTCTATTTTTGATGAATGCATCCTTATTTATTTTGAAGTGGTGATCAATGGGTATGAACATCCGATGATAGTCAAACTATAAATTTTATTATCATTTTCTTAAAGTAAATGCCTTTGATAATCCATGTAGTAGGCACATGCCAACTTTCTAGCAGTGCTTCACCTTGATAACATTCTATATGCAAAAAAAAGTCATGGATAGTCCACATAAGTGTTAACTTTCATCTAAAAGTTTTGCTTTGTAATGATATCATATATGAGTATACCATTGCCTCATAAATTTTTGAGCTTGTCTATTGCAAAAGACATTAATTTTTCCTTGATGACTATGTGGTCTAGGTATGATCAGTATGAGAAGCATAAATGGTGTGGTCATGCACATCTTTGGAAGTAAATTATAAGGTATACTTATCACTAGCAACAAGAATAAGGCGACCCAAATTGACTATACGACGTGAAACCATTAGGATAAAAACCAAGTATGAATTTGGGTAGCTTAGTTACAAAATCAGGAAAAGTACGATCAAAATGCTTTCATGCTTTTTTCTAATGGATTAGTCAAGAAATTTGATTCACTTTCTCTCTCAAGGTGTCATCTTATATGCTTTGTAGAACCTATATATGCATTAATTAGACATTATATTCTTGAAGTTAATTTCCTTATTATTTGGAGCTCCATTGGGCCATCCTGCATATATTTGAAGTTGTTGCATATTTGTTTGTTAAAAATTTTGAATTGTCATGAGATTTATTTTTAGTTTTCCATAATTTAAATAGAATTTAAATTCAAAAATTGATTTAGACATTTATCTTATTATCTAAACCTTTTTGGAAATAATTAAAACTAGCCCAAACATCCTTTACCATATTTTAGAAGTATTTTGGGGCTATAATTCTTTATTATGACTCTCTAAAAGCCCTAGGAAAAACTATAGTCATCATCTTAGAAAATCTACTTTTGGTTATCTTCTTTTCTCCAATAAAACCAAGCCAAATCCTTCATTAATTTGTTGGGTTTTTAATTGCAAAAGGTCATGTCAAATTTTGGTTGGAAGATGTTATCCAAGCATTGAGATATTTAATAGTTGTAAGCATTCTCATTCAAAGTCACTTGATCCAAATCTTTCTCTTTTTCTTACAAATTTATTTTAAATATAATCACATATTATTATGATTTACAATCACATTATTATTAAAATTTTGATTTCCTACATTTTTTGAATTTTAAAATGCAAAATTCTTATGATCTAAATTTTCTTGAGATTAATATTTCATACGTATTATGATTCAAAGATCAAGTTATTGAAATTTTAGTTCATGGCTTTGCAATTTGAAAATTAATATTTCATATTATCATTGCAAAAATTAAATTTAAATAAATACATATAAATTTATCATTGCATTTGACACTTTAAATGAGCCAAACTTAAAATATAAAATTACTTAAATTAATTTTTTCACCTTTTTTAATGTTATCTCCTTAATGAGTGCATGAAGTTCATTGACAATTTTTGGTAAATTATTTGTGCATCTTCTTGATGCCCTCTTTATGGTTCATTTTGAATATCTTAAGCTCTTACATCAAAATGCTAATTTGGATTTTTCTTATCTCTTCCATTCCTTTGTACATGATATCCAAAATTTTCTTTCTTAGACTTAAATTATAAATTTACATGTATAATCATACTTTAAAAATTGATATAAAGCATTCATACATTTATCGATAAGTAAACCCTAATGTAATTCTTCTGGGTCAACTTTTTAATGGGTTTCTAAAGTGATAATTTTAAGATTTTTATAACCTTTTAAAATAAAATTCCAGATTCTCATATCACATGATTGTGAATACATCATCAAATGATATTTTTTAGATTAAAAGTTATCTCATCAAAAAATTTTGGTCATATTGTATAGTGTCAGTCAATTGATTTTCTTAGTGCTATAATCAAGGAATATGTTCAGATAAAGAAAAGATATGTAGATCTTAAAGAAATTGTAAGCATCAATCATAGACTTATTCAAACTAATAATGTAGCAAGCAAAAGAATGAGCCATCCTCTAATTAGAACTAAAAAATCTCACAGGTTTTTATAAGGAGGAAGAAAAAAAAGTAGCTATGAATTAAAAAGGTATTTACATAAATCGATCTAAGATTTCAAAAATCTTTTTAAGATATATTAAATAATGTATTTCCACATTTTCTTTTATTGTGGTCGCTCAAAATTTGTTGATTATCAGCTTTGATTTGATTTACAAATAATATTTTAAAAATATTTTAGCCAATTAAAAATATCATGTTGTCTAGTGACTACATGGGAATCTTAGTCCTATGGGTGGCTTAGTCTCCCTTTATATGCTTACACCTTCTAATTTGAGTTTTTACATAAAATTATAGAGCTATAATTAATTTTAAATCTTTTTTCACTTTGGGATGTAGAAAATTTGCAATTGCCCCTAAAAACTAAAAAAAAAGTCAAGCCGAGAAAACCGCTGTGAGCTCTATTCACATCTTCTTCTCTTCATTTGTAGCTGAAGTAGTTGCTGTTTGCTTTAGATTCGGTGCGAAGCAAAGCCTCCCCAACCACAATCTTGATGCCAAATTATAATTAGTCATGTTAAGCTCATCATTCTTCAATTATAGCTTGAGCTTGATTAATAAATTGAGTTTGAACTCAAAATTGAGCTCAATTCTATGAGATCGAGTTGGCTCATAATTTGACTCATTTGTTGTGAGAGAAAAATAATTTTAGTTCAAGCAATTATTTTAATACAATGGTAAAATGATAAATAAGTTGATCAATAATAAAATATATACACAATTTATATATATATGCATAAGTGAATGCTATTGTTTTGTATTCATTTCTGCCTGAATTTACCAAAAAAAAAAAAAAGCTTAAAAGAAGGTTAGTCGATAACCCTAGAAAGGTAGGTTGGCGGATGAAGATTGGTAGATATTATTAATCCAATTGAACTCGACCTGAAAAATAAAAAAAACTAAACTATGCCAACCAAATATAAACCTAAATGAACCATTCGGCCCATATCAACCTCATATTATTTATTAATTCTAAATTGCAAAATAAAAAAAAAATTATTTGGATTTGTTTAGTTGAGTTTAAATATATTTATTCAAGATATGATTTGAAATAGCTTGTTTGTGACCTATATATTTAGATGTTGATTAACTTCTTTAGATGATATTAGAATTTCCATATTAAAAAAAAGGTCCAATAAACATATCTTTTAGAACTCAAGAACATATGTATTTGTGTTAGTTTTTCTTAATAAAATCAAATATCCCACATGCCCTAGATTGAAATTTTCTAAATTGAGAAACCTTATTTCATTATAAGCTTACTTCCTATTCTAAAGAACATATAATCCCCACATTTAAATTTGCTAAATTTTTTGTTCTTAGCCTTAATTTTAGCTTATTTTGTTTTAGTGACTTTCAAATGATTTTTAACACTTTCATGAAGGCTTTACAAATCTTTTGCAAATATAAATGCAGACTAAAAAAATGTTCTTAGCTTAATTCACATGGATTCAACCCCTTTAAGATTGTCATCTTCATAAAATGGTCTAACATGGTCCGTTTTAGGCTCATATGGGAATATTCATGTTTATGTCGAAATTAAATATATAAATATGCTAAACCATGTCAATCCTTTAATAGGCCTCTATAAATTTATAATGATTTTTAGAGTCATTTAATAATTTTGATC
Organism: Cymbidium sinense; assembly: GCA_021442155.1. Lineage (NCBI taxonomy): Eukaryota > Viridiplantae > Streptophyta > Magnoliopsida > Asparagales > Orchidaceae > Cymbidium > Cymbidium sinense. The sequence goes on from JAKCPB010000916.1 coordinate 41,259, forward strand.
AATTAAAACTTGTGATTTTCACTATTTTAGTTATTATTAAATTAATTAAATAATTCAATAAAATTTTAATAAGATAAGAAAAGGTTATTAGGCACAAATATACTATTTTATTTTTTGAATTTTTATTGATTTGTTTGGATAATGTTTGTTATTTAAATAAAAAACTTTTATTATAAAAAAATGTTAGTTTCCCTAATGGGTCCATTACCATTTGATGCTTCCCAAGGTGTGTTATAACGTTTATAGCCTTACCTAATTTATTAAATTTTATTTTATCTATATTGCTATTTTAATAATTAAAATATTAATATTCTAATTTATCAAATTATCAAAATATTTTAAATGCCTTTAAAATTTTTAAATAGTTGTTTAAATGTATCATTTTGTAAGTAGAAAATCTTATATGTAAAAATTATTCATAATTTTAAATTACCTTAAATTTAAAAATTTTGAAAATTTTGTTTCTAATTTATAATTAAATAATTGATTTTAAAAAACTTTAAAGTATTAATTTTATTTAATTCTAAAGTAAATATTTTCATCACCTCAAATCTTAAGCTATTTTTTATTTCATTGGAATTAAAACTTACCCTTAGTAAAATATCCCATTAGAACATTACATTGCACTAGTGTGTTTATTTTCTTTGACTACATTTATGCATTCTACTAGGAAAATGTAGGAGATTGCATTATTACATTAAATCTTAACTTGATTTTAACTTATTTTAATATAAAATTTATTACATTATTTGATCCTATTTATATTGATGTATGTTCATACAGGTTAATTGCTTAAGTAGGTAAGCTAAATTGATGGGTAACACATATAATATTCTAGGATTGCTTTAACAATATCTTAACATTTTCAATACATTAATTTGCATCAACAAATTCATACATGTTATTTCAACTCTGTGAGTAAATTCTATAGCTTGGTTTTACACTCATTACCAAGCTTTCAATGCTTGATCAATTCCTTTGACTAAGTATTCTTGCTTATACTAGCTTATTTCTCTTGATTAGTAATTTTTTCTATCTTCTCAGCCAAATCAACTTGAGTGAGTAATTGTCAAACTAGTCTTTCTTAAATGATTTAGTGTAGTCATTGTGGATATTCTACTATCATCTTTTCATGAACTTTATTTTTCTTAGAATTGAGTTCAATTCTAATTTGGCTAATACCAAGTTTGGTAAATTTTTTGCCATACTAAGTCAAACCATTTTTATGATGTCATTCTATAGTTTAGACACACCATGCAGTTGAATACCTTCGATTTTAAGTATACACTTATACTTAGTTATGTTTTATTTTTCTAAATGGATTGTTTATATTTTGAACACTACCTTATACTTTGGGTATTTGAAATATTCTTTTATATACCAAAAATATTCATATCTAAAAGTGTATATACCACATTTTTGAATTTGAATCATATACCTTATAATTGATAGTTTTAACTATTCTCGCCACATTGACGTATTTGCAAGCATATAAAGTGATGTTGACACTTTAAGTTAGGGTACAACTCAATAGTATCTAGATTTACTTTTGCCTATAATCAACTAATTCCCATTATTAGATGATAGCACATATATATAAGCATACCTCACATAATTTTTTCAGAAGTTTAATTTACCTAATACTTATTAGTCTAATTGATCATAAAGTGATATGCCTTAAGATAATCACACTCCACAAATAATCTAGCTTAGTGGATCATCTTAATTATGTGATTCAACTTTGGTATAGATAGACTATTGCACATATTTGTTGTTGTAATAACCCTGACCCTTTAGTTGCTCAGCATAAGGAGGATGTAGTTAGGTCAACATGTTGATGAGCAAATCTTTTAATGTTCAAGGCATTATTGCTACGAGTATGGATATGATTTGAGATTGAATATTATATATATATTTTTGATATTCTAGACCATGATGTTAAATGTTGTATTAAGATAGATATATTCTTCTATAGTCACCAGATGTATGATATTTTTTCAATTTATACTTTTATATTGGTTGTGGGGGTTGTGTATCAATGTCAATATCTACACACACACACACACACACACACACACACACACACACACACACATATATATATATATATACATATAATTTCTTTATGTTTTAATGTTTTGTGATGGCTCCATTTAGTTTTTGGAGATTTTTTATTGCATTTTAAAATTCTATGTATATAATAAAGTATAAGCTAGGGTTTTTTAATTCAGTAGATGAAATTTTTAAATTAAGTATGTTTTAAAACTTAATTAACAGATTAAATACCGATAAAAAAATTTAAATATAGGTACAGTCGCCCAATAAGTGGGATGACACCTCACCGAGAGGTGGCTAGCTGACGATCGATTATCCGCTTAAGTGTAGCTAGTCGTCCGATAAGTTGGCAACTTGCTCGATTTTTTTAAAAAATAAGTTGTCTTTTTTTTACGATACGAAATGCAAATAAATGTAAAATGAACTTATAATACTAGTGAACAAATGATATCAGAAAATACAAATAGATCAAACAGCTACAGATGTACTAGTAATCAAACGATACAAAAAAATTTCATCTATAAGCCAAAAATAAACTCAAAGAATCGATAAAATGAACAATAAAATATCCAAGAATGCTATACAAATTAAATACACCTCTAAACACTATCGTCGACGATGTCGTCTATAGGCTATCATAGTACTACCTAGAGTATAGTGCTCAGGCGGCTGCAACGGATGATCGTACAGCTGATGAGCCTGGCTTGCATCATCTGACCCAATGTCCGGCTACTTGTCTCGTAGAGATACCCAATCCTGTGACATCGCATATGGTATGACGGTGCTCTCGAAAGAAGAAGATGATCGGCATAGGTGGATGGCGCATGTCATCATACCACGGACCACATGTGTCTCGATATGTGTCATTAAGCTCAGATCCTACATCATATGCTCATACTTATTGATGGCGGCGATAGTCCATGTCATTGAGCGTCTAGAAAGGCCAAAAGATCCTCGTCCCAAAATATGCTCCGCTACAAAACTAATTTAAAATGTTATGTAAATATGTGGAAATAATAACTAAGAAAATATGCAAATTATAGAGTTATCTTAACATATGCTACTTGTGCTCGGTTGTTTGGTGGGTGGTGTTGAAGTACAACGATGCCCACGACCTAAACCAGATCATGTACTGCTGCAGGGACTGTTGTGCGTCAGTGTAAGTATCGTCCACCACAGCAACGTGATCTCTGCGGGCCTCCCACAGAGCGATGTACTGCTGATGGTACTGCACCCAGTCTGTATCTGCTTTCCCTCTGCCATCGACTCTAATGAAACTTGAGTCCATCGGGGCTACATCTGTGCTGGGCAAGTGACCAAACTGACGAAGGACTCTGTCAGGAAGGTGCCACTCCACCCTCTTTTAACTAATCAGTGGAACTCGTGCTAACTAAATGACCTCACCATCCAGGCAAATATCAGCCAGGTGACCTCTGATCTGAATGTCGTATGGCTCCCAAGTCACCTGTGTGTGTCACTGCATGTTAGACAATGGTTTGACAACATTTGTTGAGAATGATGTATAACAAAAAAAAAAAGTACCTGGCTCAGTAGAAGCCCATCTAACTCATTCCTAAAAAATTTGATATTATCGAGCGACATCGGCGCATATCTCTCGTTCCACGATTAAAAAAAATATCATATACAAGTAGTTAGTTGCATGCCATTATGTTAAAAGCTATAAAGATATTAATTTCCTTACACGATGTTAAGCCCATCGAGATCTCTAGGGTAGGGTACATGTAGCATCAGTGTACCAACATGCAAGCTCCCAAGACCAGTTATAGATTGAAGACACCCTATGTTGGCCCTCCCGCCGGTAGACTCATGCAACTCCTGTAGTGGGCTAAGCTTGCCGCCAATAGATAGAGTGATGAATGTGATCCTCTAGCAATGGGAGATCGCAAATGCACCTCGACCACGTGTCGGTAGTAAAACACTCCCAAGAAGGAACAAAATATGATCACATCCGATGAAGTCCAACTCGGGGAGGTCGTAGACGCCAAAATGACCAACTTAACCACCTGAGTGGCATGCAGGTTTGCGCATGTGCTTGGCCCATCACGATTGTACGGTCAATTGGGTCATGATACAAGTGTCGGAATCGGATGCCCACCTATAAGCTCGCCCGGCTCCACGCCAACTCCACTGTACAATAAGACCGACACCGGTGGTCGTCAATGCAAACCAAGATCATTGCAACGCGTCGCAATGTCATCATCTCTCCACGAAATGAAATGTGTTTTGCGGGGAGACCAACGCTCAACTAGTGCTGTCAGCATATGATGGTCAAGTCTGATATACCACAACTGGCTAACACAATAAAGTCTGAGTGCACGGAGGGCAGCTGAGAACCGTGGGCACATGATGGGCCATTCTCTGAGCATAAGAAGGTGAGATGCTGCTTCCAAAATAGTTGCCTGCAGTATAAAAAACTTAGGTCAAGTAACATGACATAGCATAAATGAAACACATAGAAATAAAACTAGCAAGTATATTCATACCATATCTGGATGTGCCGCCCTGTGTCTGCCACAAAGTAAGGATATCGGATGAACCTCAGGGTGGGTCTAGTGCATCAACGGCTCGGCCGCCTCCCTCGGCGACGTCTAACCGGTCTAGAAGGCTCCTCGGCTATCATATCTGTAACAAGAAATAGAAATTTATTAGAGTACTGATATAATTGTAGAGATAAAGAAAAACTATGCATATTCAGTTAGGATATATCTAAACACAAACAAAACTCACCGCCTACTAGAAGGGTTATGTGGGCACGATATCCGGTAATGACCAATTGATTTACAACTACTACACATGCGATTGCTTTGTGATGCGTTCTCATCCATTGTGTTCTTGTACCTACATGATGGTGCTCTGCGACGACTTTAACCGCGGCATCAAGGATCGAAGATGCGTCATACTCGCCGGTGTTTCGATCATGCAGCATATGAAAACTAGAAGAGTATATCTTCCCGTACATCGACATGGTGTAATAGCTTAACACATAAGCCCGATGATTGATTCTCCTATGTACTAGAGCTGCTATGGTATGATTACACGACATATGATAAATCAGTGTTCGTGTACAATTGCATGATTTGAGTTGATCTTCCGTGAAATCAACTCTGAAGGAGTGACAATTCAACACTTGCACCTCATTTGCGTTAATATTTGGTAGTGGGAAATGTCTAGCCTCCGCTCAAATTTGCTTAGTTTGGGTTCATGGAGAGAAGGTGAATTGTGCGGTTTATCAATTGAACTTGTCCGCTTATAGAATAGACTCATGATGTTATAGTAAATTACAGTTATCAATGCTTGAATTTGTAGTCCCCGTGCATGTTTAAGTACACCATTAAAGTACTCTGATGCATTTGTGGTCATGGTACTGTAATGCTTTCCACCATCATGAATCAATGTCCACTTCTCTACATCACGTTCTACCAACCACTGATATGCTTCTGGTTTAATTTTTTTTGATTGTAACCATATTGCGGTTAAATATGTTGATGTCATCGGTGCTACCTGCCAAGTACATATTTTTGTAAATAAACTCAACATCCGCAATACCCATTTTTCTCACTGCCTTCTTAAAGTTTTCCCTAAGATGTCGCAAGCAATGATGATGTGCGGCCCATGGAAATACATCGTAGCACCCACGAACCAACCCTGAATGCTTATCCGAGATTACACAAAAATCGCCCCTTGATGAAATAATTAGCAGCAGTTGCTATAGGCACATAATGAACCAGAGCCAGGATTCATTATTCTCAGATTCGACCACTACAAAAGCAAGGGGAAATAGACCATTATTTGCATCAATACCAATGGCTGTGAGCAACGTACCCTGATATTTGCCCAAAAGGAACATCCCATCCATGCTGAGAATAGGTCGACAATATCCCCAACCAATAATAGATGGTCCAAAAGCCCGGCAGTCTCAAACGCATGTATCGATGACATAATCCAATAGATGCAGGGCAGGAGCATAACGAATCCATAAACAATAATGCTGGGAGCGATATGACTCCTCCCAACGCCAAATATTGTCGATACTCTTACGTCTCGCATCTCGCCTTCATGTAAGAGACCTTGATGTTAAATTTGATTCCATCCTTCCTATGATCTCTCGGTTTCGTGTCAATTTGAAATCGCATTCGCGGCATTATGAAGTAACTAATAAACTTAGAAGTGCAATGGCGATGTCACGAACCGATGGTGGCAATGCATGTGTACGGCGAACCTAAAGTTGATAACCTCTAGGCGCCTCCCAACCTCTTGCTTCTACTACAGTGCATGCTCCATTGGCAAGGTCTAAGAATTTCGATCTTTGCGCATATATAATAGTGAAATTCTTCTGATTGGATGTAACGATGATGAACTAGACATTATTAAGAATGGACCGTTCGCGAAGCTCCTTATTTGAAACACATACCGTCATATAACTATACCGAAACTTCAACATCATCTGAAACTTGAGCTATCAGATAGACCATCAAACACAATATCCACATCCCAGTCTTTCATGGTCTGACATAGCCGAACGTACTCATTTAAAAAAATCATAATATCGCGATCTGCCGAATTTCGGATTGAATGACTCTGAAGAAGATCATGACTGATACTGCTGTCGCATAAATTGGCATTACCAAGCAAAGACTCATCCTCAACATCGCTATCATCAGATGCAGTGCTTGATTCACTATTTATTATTTCATACTCATCATCAGGTAGTTGTCTAGATGAACTAGGTTGATCATGCAGTTGCACTTGAATAGGCATCTCGGTTCTGCATTTAAACATATATCATCTTCTTAAAAAAATAGAAGATACCCTACACAAAAAATAAAATAAAAAACACCAACAGTGATGTCGAGGTGAATGCTTACATTATCTCTATTGATAGTACTATTTATTGATTCACGTTGGCAAATTGAACTCATGAGCATAACCGGAGTGTACATTCTGCAACATGATATCAGTGTCAGTTTCTACTGCAGTAGTACATTGTGGTTTTATTTCCATGTAAAGAATCAATGTTTGACGGGAAGCTTCATCCAATACAGTACTGCAGACATCATCATTATCAACAGTACAAGCTATGTATCCTGCGCCTACAGGAAAATAACATATAATCTCCACTGTGAAGTTATCAACGTCATAACGCAGAGACCTGAGCACTTTTTATTTTAAATCTCCTAAGCTTGCATGACGTGACACTCACATGGGCCAATTTTTGCCACCAACATAACTTGGAATGAACTGACCATCAATGATCAGTTGCCCGTCATAGAACAGAATTAAGGAAATGAGATCCTGACTCATTCTACTATTAGCTCAGCAACCAATGTTGTAAAAAAACCTAACAATTCACTCAAAATTTGTTACAAAAATACATATTGTTCACCTATTTATACACCTAATAATTAAGCAAAGCAAAAACTGAACTACCAAATTACTTGATCCCAACATGTCGTATACCCTAACCATGACAAATTTTAGGAGAATAATTATAAAAAACATGAAAAACTTCCCTCTACATTATTGCTAATTCAAATAAGCAAGGAAGAAAAAAAAACAAACTTACAGAGTGGAGCCGGCGAAAGCAACGATCACGACCGTGATCGATCTCTAGACTGCAAAAGCTACGACCGACCTAAATTCATTGGGTGGAGCTGGCGAAAGTGGCGAATGCCAAAAATCCAAAATGGTGGAGCCGATGATGGCGTCTCGTGTGTACAGAGGAGAATGGAGGAGAACTGAGTGCGCTTTTACAAGACAAAATAGAAAAAGAACGAAGGGGGCTCGGGTCGGGGCCGATTCGGCCGTATTTAGAAATGCGTCAGTCGCCCACTTATCAAACGATAGACCAAACTTATGCTAGTCACCCGATAAGTTAGCGTACGTCTCTTACGAAACGGTCATTAACTAATCGGGCGGCTGGTAGTTTGGCGATCAGATAAGTGACGGCTGTCATACCGGCGATGAGGTGGCCGACCAGTCGTCCACTTATCGTACGACTATACCTAAAGTTAAATTTTTTTATCAATGCTTAAACTGTTAATTACTAATTAAAACATAATTTAAAAATTTCTTCACTGTCTTATCTGGTGAGTATCGGTTGGTGGAAGAGAACCCATAACGCACACCACGTGGCATGCAATAGCCTCGACTTCGACCCTGATTTGCAACACATCCCTATCTTTGCTATCTCATCCAAGCTATTCAACACTCTCACTTCCTATTTCTATGAAAGAAAGATGAGGTTTGATTTCATTGCGAAGTTTTTTATCAGCTATCAGCACCTGACTTTCTACCCTGTGATGTGGATTGCAAGATTGAATCTCTTCACACAGTCCATTGTTCTTCTTCCATGGAACAAGAATGTGCCAAACAAATTCCTAGAGATAGTTGGAGTGATGGTGTTTTGGGTTTGGTATCCTTATTTAGTTTCTTTTCTGCCTAATAATGGAGAAAGAATGATGTTTGTGGCTGCATGTTTTTTTATTATAGGGATTCAAGATGTTTTGTTCTGTTTGAGCCATTTTTCCACCAGTGTTTATGTTGGGCAGCCTCAAGGTGATGAGTGGTGTAAGATGCAGGTGACTGGATCACTTAATATTACGTGCTCGCCATGGATGGATTGGTTTTATGGTGGGATTCAATTTTAGGTGGAGCACCATTTGTTTCCTCGGCTACCAAGATGCCATCTTCAAAGGATTGCTCCTATAGTGAGGAAGCTCTAAGAAATACAAGTTGCGACGGCGTCGACTTCGGAGAGGCTAACAAAAGGACTCTAGAAACTCTAAAAGAAGCTACAGTTCAAGCTCGACACATGGAGATTTCAGGGTGCAAGAATTTGATCTGGGATGCTCTAAATACACATGGTTGAAGTCTAATATTATACATAATTATTTAGAAACTTGTTGGCCAAACTGGCTTCTCAAATAACTATTTACATACAAAATATTATCATGTTAATTGGAATATTTATATTATAGTCCTTTTAGTGTGTTTTATGCATTCAAATCTATGATGTGTGTATGTGATTTTTATTATAGTAGTTTGGCGTAATGTTGTGTTAATACTAATTATATTTGTAAGTTTAAGCTCTACATAGTCATGGGATTTTAAAGAAAGCTTTTATATTAAAAAGAAAAAAAAGGACTGATGGGATTTCCTACAGGGTAGAGATTACATTGATCGAGGTGTGACATATGTGCAGTTAAATTAGATTGCACTAATTTTGATAAAATTTGGTTAATTTACTAAATATATATTGTGGGAGGTAAAAGTAGAAGAAATTTCAAAGAGACTAAGGGGCTGTTTGGTTGCTTGAATTTTGGGTGTAAAGTAAATACATGAATTTTAATTTTTTTTGGTGTTTGACATGGTGCAAAGTAAAATTTCTAAGGTAATGTAATGTATTTAGAATACTTTATAAAGGTCATTTTTGGTGTATTTGGAATTAGTCCGATTTGGGCAAATTTCAAATACTGCAGATCTGTAAAGTGTTTTGCTCACTTGGCCGCCCGCCATCACCGTCCGCCGCATGCACGTCACCCTCCACTACCGACCACCACTGCCAGCCGCCACCACCGGCCATCGCTCACCGCCGCCACCACCACCCTATCCCCCATAGGCCACCGGTAGTCACCACCGCCATGGAATCTTGCCTCTCACAACCTCAAGAATATTTTACATTACATTTATTTTATAAAAAATAAAAAAATAAAAAATAAACTCATGTATTTATAGAATTTTCAACTAAACAATCCTAAAGTAATCCAAATACACTGCATTTCTTTTGCACTGCATTCCTTTTATACAGTATTCTTTTTACAGTGTATTTCATTTTCAGGCAACCAAACAGCCCCTAAATACATATTTAATTTCCATTGACTCGGTCTCTTACTATATGTTAAACTATGAATTGGTATTAAACTAAGTTTTCATAATAATCTTTAATATGCTTAATTTCCTTAAGAGTTCAACACATCAATATTGCTTAAATAATTTATCCATCAAACACTTTTAATTAATCCTTGCATTTTAATTCTTGATTATTTAAAATGATAAAAATCTATCCCAAATATTTTGCAAATGGTAGAATAGGTATGAGACATGTTACAAATTTAAATCTAAATATAAGTAGAAAAAAAACTTTATGTTTTTAAAGGAAAGTCTCAATCATCTTCCACTAAAGTTAATTCCTTTGGTTGGAAAATACAAAAATAACAACAACAAAAACAACAACAACAAGCCTTAATCCCACTAGGTGGGGTCAGCTACATGAATCCTTCGTCTCCATTGTGTCCTATTATGTCTCAAATTCTCATTTAAATCAAGTATACTAAGATAATTTTTTATACATCTTAACCAAGTTTTTTTAGGTCTACCTCTACCTTTCTTAACATAAGGCAAATCTAATGCATCTACACTCTCTAGTCATCGACTGGAGTATGTGGCCAAACCATCTAAGGTGACTCTCCCTAATCTTATCTTTGAGCTACTCCAACTTTTTCCGAATATACTCATTTTGCATTCTATCTCTAAGCGTAAAGCCACTCATCCACCTAAGCATCCTCATCTGTAACACTTAACTTAGTCTTATGCTTCTCTTTTATTAGCCAACATTACACCATAAGTCATTGCGTCTTACCACCATCTTATAAAATTTTCCCTTAAGTTTAAGTGGAACTTTTCTATCACATAATAAAGGATGCATTCCTCCACTTCAACCATCCAACTTGAATTCTACTAATAATATCTCCATCTATTTCACCATCATTTTAAACAATAGAGCCTAAATATCTGAAACGTCGACTCTTATTAATGACTTGTTCACCTAATGTCACAACACTACCACTAGAACTTCTACAACTAAAATTACACTCAATATATTCAATTTTAGATCTACTTAAAGAAAACCTTTAGACTCTAGGTTGACCTCCATAATTCAAGTTTCGTTGGACTCCCTCTCTAGTCTTATCAACAAGAAGAATGTCATCGACAAAAAGCATACACCAAGGTACTTCTTATAAAAGCCTAGTAAGAACATCCATAACTAAAGTAAAAAAGATAAGGGCTTAAAGCTGATCCTTGATGTAATCCAACTGAAATAGGAAAATATTTTGCCAATCCTCCTTGTGTTTGGCTCTAGTATATGTATCCTTAATGACTTGAATATAACCAATATTAACTCCTTTCTATTCTATAACTCTCCAAAGAGCATCTCTTGAAACTTTATCATAAGCTTTCTCTAAATCAATAAATAGCATATGTAGATCCTCCTTACTTTCTCTATGTTTCTCCATCAAACCCCCTTAACAAATGTATACCATCCATAGTAGATCTACCTAGCATGAAACCAAATTGATTGTGAGAAACTTCTATATCACATCGTAACCTATGCTCAATTACTCTCTCCCATAATTTTAATGTATGGCACATTTACTTAATTCCTCTATAATTTGCACACTCTTGTTCATCACCTTTATTTTTAAATATATGAACCAACAAACTCTTTCTCCACTCATTTGACATCTTTTCAATCTTTAAAATGACATTAAAAAGATTTGTAAGCCAAGAAATTCCTTGATCTCCAAAACATTTCCACACTTCTATTGGAATATTATTCGGTCCTACTATTTTTCCACATTTCATTTTCTTTAAAGCTTCACTAACTTCAAATTTACTAATACGACGATAAAAATGAAATTCTCTATTTTCATTTAGGGTATTAAGGTTGCTAAAATCAATCATACTTTCAGATCCTTCATTGAAAATTTTATCAAAATACCTCATCCACTTATTTTCAATATCCTTTTCTAAAAAAGTATTTTATTATTTTCATCCTTACACCTCACTTGAACTATGTCTTTACTTCTCCTATCTCTTTGGTTGGCTAACTCATACATACATCTTTCAACTTCTTTGGTATCTAATCTATTGTATAAATTACTAAAAGCTAAATTTTTTTATCATATATTGCTTTCTTAGAATCTCATAGGCCACTTTATAACTTTCCCAATTCTCAGTTTTACATCTAAACCAAGTTTTATAGCAATACTTCTTATTTTTTCTTTTCTTTTCTCGACTCCACCACCAACTATTCTTATTAAAAGAAGCTTTCCCTTTTGATTCTCCAAGCACATCTTTAGCAATTTGCTTAATTTCACTTGTTATTTTTTCTCACATAATATTAGCTTTTTTATGAACATCCCAAATTCTAATCTCTTATAGCTTGCTCTTAGAAATATTTTTATTTGTGTTCTTTAAGTGTCCCCATCTAATTATAGGATAATAATTTAGTTTATTTTTTCTCTTACAACCTTTCATCTTAAAATCTAAAACTAACAATTGATGTTGGGTACTTAGATTTTCACTTGGAATGACCTTACAATCTAAATGATCTATTTTTCTTATCAGAAAATAATCAATTTGTGTTTTACTAGATCCATTTTTATAAGTAATAATATGTTCATCTCTTTTCTTAAATAAAGTGTTAGCAACTATAAAATCATAAGCTAAAGCAAAATCTAATATAGTCTACCTTCTTCATTAGTCACTCCAAATCCATAACCACCATAAATACTTTTAAAATCTTCTACCACTCTACCAACATGTCCATTTAAATCTCCTCCAATAAATACTTTTTCTTCAAGAGATATCTTTTGTATAAATCCTTCTAATTCATTCCAAAAATTTTCTTTTGCGCTTATCTCCAAACTTACTTAAGAAGCATAGACACTTATAACATTGATAATCTTAGTATCAACAATAATCTTTAAATCTATAATTCTATCTCCACATCTATTAATATTTATAACATTATCCTTCAAACTTTTATCTATAATCACACCTACACCATTTCTAGTTCAACTTTTACCTGAATACCAAATTTTAAAACCTAAACTATCAATCTCCTTGGTCTTCTCCCCAACCCATTTAGTTTCTTGAACACATATTATCTTTCTATGAACCATAATATCTATTAATTCCATTAATTTACCTGTAAGAGTACCTATATTCCAAGATCCTAACCTAAATCTAGTTTCATGGACTAACTTCTTTGCCCGCATCCTTCCATAATGTGGGAACCCTTGCTTATTTAACACTGCACCCAGTCCGTCGGCTCTAGCACATTTTTCACTATATTCAAAGCCATACGGTCATTAACTTCCGAGGGACACCTAGCATTAACACAATGATTTAAAGGATTCATGTCATGATTATTTCGACAAGCTTTACGCTGGTTGTTGACTACCTAACGTAACCCTCCACTTTTTACATCCGGACTTGGGACCGGCAATGGTAGTGTGAAAATGATAAGATAAAATTATTCAATATGAAAATGTTAGCCTTAAGATAAAATTAATGAATGAATCATATTCTAGCGTATGTTGCACTTATAAGTGATAATGCACTCATCTTTTTTTTTTTAAACAAACACTACAGGAAAAACATGTATTACCAACGGAATTTCTGGCAAAGTATTTCATTGGAAAATTCCAGTAGAATTACGTATAATTTTTTCAATCAGAATTTTTTTTTATCCACCGCCTCTTAGCTTGGTTGGTAGGCTAAAAACTGGAACTCTCAAATTTGATTACTCTCGTATGCGATGGAAAGAATGCGTGGGGAAACATGGGTGATGAATGTGGCTAAGCTGTGAAATTAGTCAATATCCCCACCCAGATGGGTGAGGTGTTGGGTGGATCTTACAAAAAAAAAGATAAAACACTTTAAATAATATTGCCAACAACATTATTAAAAATTGAATGAATTTCTGGCAAAAATTTTGCCAAAAACTGTAAATATAATGGGTTGAAGAATTGTCCCTCAACATCGACTCCTTTTAATTTCACTACTTGACCTCTTCCTCTCTCTCGATCATCGGTAGTTCCAAGCCTTGTGCTCACAGATTCTCACTCAAAACTCATTATTGTTATCTAATTTCTCCATAAAATCAAAGATAAATCACTTCCTAAAAGATGTATTTATGATTTCATTTGTTCAATCGGAAATATAGAAGTTTTCAAAAGATTTCAATTTACAGTTTAGATTTTTTTCAATTCTATATAAAACTCATGTATCTCACATTTAATTTCTTATTTTGAATTAGATCTATGATTATTTAGCTTATAGTTTAGATTTTTATTGAAATCTTAATTTGAGATTTTTGAGTGATGTATTCTATAATTAATTTTGGTTGTTTAATTACTCATATTGTGATTCAAATTTTTTGCAATATAGATGCACATCATTAATTTTGTACATCTTTGAAATTAATCGAGTTGGATCTATGATTGTTTGATGTTAAATTTTTACAATTTATATTTGTTTGACTTTTTATAAAAATAAATAATTAATTAGGTGCTGATAAGCTAAAACATTGAAATTTTTAGAAGTTAAAAGTACAAAATTTGAATTTTACAAAATTATGTTCATACCAATACTCACTTTCTTTAGAACATATCCCCCTAATTAGTGTTAAAATATTATAAATTTTGGTTATCACTGTAATCTCATGGTGTATAGCATTCATACTCTTTGACCTAGTTCTCCTTTCCAATGCTATTACCTCGATCTCCTCAACTAGCAATATGTACACTAATTAAGAATCCCAATTAGTGTAAGAGCTATGAGATAATTATGACCTTTTTGTACTAAGATCGATCTTTAAATGGGAGTTTCTTCTAAGCTTACTACATTATATGTGAAAAAATTACATACTTATGTAGTTAGGTCATATTAGTCCTTTATTAGTTTGTCAAATTTAACTCTATAATTTGTATAACACATGAAATTACCCCCACACTTCTTAATTTATACAACATATGGACATCTATAGCAAATGACCATGAATGTACAATAGATCGCATCTGGGCAAAAAATGATTAACTAATGATTTCTTAAATTGTCTTGACAACTTTGTCAAGGTGGCATCTCAACTTCTATGCTATATTTTTGAAGGAAAGTTTCAATGTCCATATTTAATGCTAAATAAAGTCATATTAGACTTGTATCATAGAGGTTTCCAACAAAATTATTAGTTTTGGATGGTAAGTTCGAGCAATAAATTGATGTTAATGCTGATGCTTCAACGAGTTATGCATGATCTTCAGTTGAATATGATTTTGTATGAATTATGAAGAATTGGTCTTTGACGCTAGAAGAGCTGAGTTTGCAAGAGTAAAAGATGAGGAATCACCTAATAAAGAAGCTAAAATGTTTTACAACCTATTAAATGCAGCACGATGACCATTGGAAGAAGGTTGTACGAATCATACATAACTGTCTATGGCCGTAAGAATGCTAAGTATCGAAACTGAATATAATATGTCACTTGAATGTTTTAATCAATTTGTTGGATTTCTTAAAAAGACAAACAAAAAGAAAAACATACTTCTGATGGACTTATATAAAACAAAAAAGTTAGTGTCAGTTAGGTCTGAGCTCAAAAAATAATTGCATGCTACACTATAAGGATAACACACTGGATGTTAAATGTAAATTTCATGGAGCACCTAAATTCAAGCTACAGATTAGAAAATAATGCAAATAGAAAGATGTTCCTCATAAACAATTATTCTACTGGCCGCTTACTCCACATCTCTAAAGATTATATGCTTCTATACGTTCAGCTATGCACATGTGATGACACCATGACATAACAAGTGCACCAAATTTGAGGATTGCTATCTATTCAATTGTGATTAGTTTGATCATGTTCATCATAGATGAATAAAGATACATAAGTTAGATAGGATTACTTAAGTGAAGTTAATTAGAAAATATGCTAAGTTTGATCCATTTATCCTTGCTCATCAAGCCGTTTATGTGTATTATTTTATATATCTTGGAAGAGTAAGAGAAAAAAAGTTGATCAGTGATAATTAAGATCAATCCCAAAGAAAGAGTTGGAGTTCAAAACATTATTGAACATGCTCATCAAGAAGAGGAGATGATAGGTTTTGAACTTCCTAGTGATGATGAGCAGTAATAAACTTACATGAAGCTAATACTGATTATGAGGATGTTTAGATCCCTTTGAATCCTTCTTGAGAAGGTGTGGGATCGATCCGAGCTTAGGTGAGTTCAAATCGATAGTAGGAAGGCGACGGTGTCCGTCTTTCATCGATCGATAGACAAGGGGTCATGCACCGTCGATTCCACATGATTGGAATGGTCAATCGTAATTAAATCGAATTATCCATTTTAATCCCTCAATGCCGCGTGATTAGTCGTGGCCATCCGATCTTGGATCGGATGGCGCATGAGAAAGCGTATCCCGTCACCAGCTGACTCAGCATTGATGGTAATAATTTAAATAGCCAACCCCATGGCATAGAAAAGCATCGTGTCGGTGCGCACGGGCAGCGGATTAGAGGTTAATTAGGCCTAATTAATTATTTTAATAGCTAAAACTTCCTAAAATCATAACTAATTATAGAAAAATCATAAAAATACAAATAAATACTCATTTTAAAGGTAGTTCATAAGAGAATTTATTAAAATACTCTTAATTAATTTGGACAATAATTAGGGCTTAATTAATATTAAATTAAGGAATTAATTAGCTTAATTACTTTTAAATTACTTAAGTAATTAATCCCACATTTTGTGGGTTAATTCAATGGGATGACCTCTCTCATAATTTTATTGGGATTTATTGCTTAATTAATTGGGAAAATTGACTAGTTAAGTTTTAATTATCCTCCTAAGTTAATTAATCATTAATTAATCACATGAACAGTAAATGCCGTTAATTAAATGGTTAATCACTATCCAACAATCAATGAACCTATGGAATGGGATTGAGGCCTCCTCCCCAATCTATTTCCCTAAGTTCATTTCTCTTTTTCAATTTTAATCAAATGGTTTAATTAATTAATAAAATGGCTTAATTAATTAAATTAAAATCATAATCATATCAGAACTTGATTAATTAAATTAGGGTAGACCCTTAGGTGTTCAACAACCTAAAAATTATAGTTAACCCACATATGTGGGAGAATTATAAGACTACTTAATTAAGTTCCTTAACTTAATAAATCATTAATTGTTAGCCAATTGCATTATGCCCCTTTCATTTCTTAAGATCATTGCTGATTTAATTTTCAATGTATGTTCATATCGTATTGGCTCATAATTATTTGAGTAATTATGTCAAGGTAACATAGGGAAGGGCTAATTAATGGGTTTAATGCATAATACAACCTAATTAACTCATAAAATCAACTTAATCATATTTTATTAAATCAATTTAATTAGCAAATATGGGAATAGGTTAGGATCAACAAATCTCTTCTCACATCCTTAAATCAAATCAAAACATGAAATTAAAAATGACATTAAATAAGCTTTGGTTTATCTTAAATGATTTCATTTGATATGATTGTCTTTAAGAATTAATTTAATTGAATGAAATCATATATTTATGTTTATTTATTCCTTTCCAATCATGTTAAATATTGTATGTCATTTGAAATCATGCATTCATTTTTTTTTTAAAGATAAATTAAATCAAATGGTTTTCCTTTATGTAAAGCTTGCATGTGTTGATTTAATTTAATATATGAGTGGCTATTATTACTATTAAATCAAAATGTATTTTTCAAAGGCTTATAAATGAATGATGACATGTGTAGTAATGATAGTTATAAATATATATGAGATGTATGTGCTTATAGTTTAAAATGTATGAAGTAAATTCTCTTTCCTTTATTCACATGTTGATTTACATAAGTTTGGTTGGTAATGGGTAAATAGTCTGGACATAGGAATACAAGGCTTTAAGTAGCCCCAAGGAGGTCATTTGATTACCTCACCTCCCTAGTTTAACAATGGCATACTCATTTGATTTCATTCTTATGTATTTTAACATTAGAATTTAAATAGAGCTTTAATTCATATATATAAATAATTCAATTAAACAAAATATAAGTTTTGCATGATTTTCATTCTCTTAGTTATTTATACATTCATATGTATTTAAACAAACAAGTATATAGTCTAGAAATCCTAGGAACACGAGGCTTTAAGTAGCCCCAAGGAGGTCATTTGATTACCTCACTTTGTTGGTTTAATAATGACACGTACTTGTTTATGTTTTCATACATGTGTGTGTACATTTGTTTAAAGAATGAGAATCCCTCTTTTATATTAAAAATGCATGCATCCATAATTATTCAAGTGATTGAATTGTTTAATCATGTGACTTGAAGCTTTCTTTCCTATGTTCATGTTTGCAAATTTACATATATTTGAATGCAAATGGGTATATAGTCTGGGCACCTGGAACACGAGGCTTTAAGTAGCCCCAATGAGATCATTTGATTTCCTCACTTCCTTGGTTTAAGAATGGCACATACCTATTTACTTTCATTCTTATGTACTTTTGTATAAAATTTTGATAGAGCTTTAAACTAATATGATTAAATAATTCAATCACATAAAATGATATAAACTTCCAATACATGTATGCACTTTCATCATCATTTAAGCATGCTAAAACATATTGCATGTATAGATATTCTAAGCATTAAATCATATGCATGTTACATGTGATGGAAATGAATGACTAGTATATTTCATGTGATAATAATTCAAATATATTAATCTTAAGAAGCCTTTCATATTGAATAGGATCATTTAAGGTGAACCTAAACATAGGATTAATTAAATCATTTAATAAACCATTCACTAAAGAGAACAAAATCAAATTAACATTCTTTAGAAAGTGGCTTAAGATAGGAATGAAAAAGGAAATCCACTTTCTTCTCTTTAAAACACTTAGTTGCTAAGTGTAATCACATGAAACAAAAGAAACACAAATTCTCAAATCAATTAAATAACTTCAAGTGAAATTAACCCTTCATGTTAAATTAAATCTTTCTATACATAGAAAACTACAACTCTAATGCCTAGCAAGACTACCACGCATGCTTTAACATACACATTAAAATTAAGTCATCACTTCTAGTTTTATGTTAGGATAGTGCATGATGTGATGTATGTTTTATTTTGTGATGTATTTTTTAGACTAGATGTTAGGGTGTATACTTCATATACTAGACGTTAGGCCAATATTTGACAAATCATATTTTTTATAACGGATTGTGCTTAATGGGTTGCTTAAAAATAAATATGAATTCTCTCTTTGCAGGTTGCATAAACCCCTAAGCATAATCCAAGTTAGGATAGGTGGGCTTGGTTACCCATGTGCAGGGTGCTAAGTCAAATTATATAGATATAATTGTTTGCGATTGTATATGTGTTTAGCTAACACTTATTTTGCAGGTATAGTTAGATTTACTTTTCTTATTTTTAATGTAATTTTGCATTTGGAATTAGGATTGATGCTATGAGGGATTAAGATGAGCAATGGCTTGAAGGATTTGTCCTAGGAGGCCATGGGATGCTTTTGAAGCAAACACATCCAACTCAAAGAAAAAGGAAGAAAGAAGATATGATGAAATGAAAGAAAGAAGACCCCCTTAGAATTTAATAAAATTATAAGTATTCTTTCATATTACGGGTTGTATATGGGTAGAGCTCGACTACTCATCTTTTCTTTTCGGGTTGTACGACGATACCTGGTTGCAGTAGCCTATTATTCTTTTGTGGTAACTATAAAATTATTTGGCATTATGTTTAAATTATGCATTACAAACAACATGCTTTCCATAGTTTCTTAAATGATTTATGCTTTAATGTGTGGCCTCGATGTGATTAGGCTCTTAGGATAAAAATAAATTTTATACCCAACTACAACTCATAACTAAAGTTTTAAATAATTCATAACCTCATCATAAAACTTAGGCATTAAATAAGATAATTATAAGATTTAACAACCCATTAGCTGAATATTATATGTCTCATATCATGCATGCATATTCCTTCTTTCTTGAAATTGGGGAATCTCCATCCTTGCGATAAGGGAATGCTTGACCAGTGAGGGCATCCCTTGTGGTGGAGAACACTCTCTTCTTATTGATTTAGCTAATAATCTACTTTCATCATGCATATAGGCATCAAAATCCTAAAGCCTTCGTCAAAATGAGGTGTCAAAATTAAAATAAAATTTGAAAATATTTTGTATTAGACTAAGTCATTATTCATACCACTCATGCTCTAGTCTCTTAAGGAGTAGGTTTAAAGACATTAATCTATTTCTATGTAAACAATAGCCTAACTATCTTGTAAATTCATAAGACTAGATTTAAAGCATAGGAGGAGTTAGCTGGTGGCCACTCCAAGCAGTTATATGTACAACAGTGGGGTGGTTTATCCTCTCTTGTGGAGGTAAACCTTTTGCCCATCTTCACTTAAATTTAGGTCATGTTTTAGCTTGTGCTAAATCTCCCTAGATTCAAAATCCGAGATAGCTGTTTCCTTCGGGATACAAGACTAAATCCTCACATCTTAGACATTTCCACAACCTTGTGTTGATAGATTATAAGCCCTATCAATCTAATAAAATTTCAACTCAAAATATATAAATCTCTTCAATTTCAAATACATAAAGCTCAACCATAGGATAGATTGGAATGCTCACTAGGCTTCTACAATATCACTGCATTTCTACTCTTGGCTTCCAAAAATAAGTCTTCTTCTTGAACTTTTCCATTTGATTTTTCAAATATATCCAATTCTTTGATAGTCTAGCCTTGAAATCTTTGGAGATAATAATTACCTACTTTAATCGATAGCACTCCTAAGAAATTCACCTTCCTTAGGATGTAATTAACTATAGAGGCTTGCCTCCATAGTGAACTTTAGAACTCGGTTTAATATAAACCCTACTTAATTTATCCATGTAAAGTAGGAGAAAATATCTGGTACATTCGAAGACCCATCATGCCTTAGGAGTCCTTATTAGGTGATTAGGTCTATTGAAGGGTGATGCCTCAATGTCATACCCAATCACCTCAATAAGTACCCCCCTACGATCTGCGTTATGTCCCGCACATCCAAAAATAAACACCACAGCATCGTAGCGCTAGCATTATTGGTCATTTTGACTGTTTGAACAATGTTGTAGCATCACTTGTAGCATCATGGTGCCAGTCAAGATTCTTGATAGCTGTGCAGTTGATTAAAGGAGAAACGACAATCTTATTTTAATTAGCGTTGCGACACTGCAACGCTTTTCATAAGCATCGATTATAAAAGTTATTATAATTAAAATTATCTTTTTGACCGTCAAAATCCACCATAGGCCAAATTGATTTAAACAATTGATCTAAATTCACTCATGACCTATGTTTGAACTTCAAAAACATTTGAGCCTAACTTTTAATTGGCCCATGACTAAGTTGACCCATTTTGACCTAAAGGGTCAAAATGTGTCAAATCTAAGCCAAATTGATTAAAACCAATGGGTCAAGTCCATCCCAAATCACTTGTGGAACTTGACCAAACCTCAATTGATCAACTAGACCCAACCTAGCCCATTGATTCACATGACCTAAAGGTCATGTTGAGCCAAAATTGAACCTAACCTAAATTGATTGGAAACAAAGATACCAATCCACTCCATATGACTAACCTAAACCTACCCTTGACCTAACCCAAATAGGTCAAATGGGTCAAATAGGTCACTGACCCATTTGACCTAAATGAGTCATATGAGTCAAAACCAAATCTAATCCATTGAACCAAACCAATGGCACCAAAACATTTCAAATGGTCATTGACCCAACCCTTGGTTTGACCCAATTTGACCAATTAATTGGTCAACTTGACCCAAGTTGACCCATTTTGACCTAAATGGGTCAACATGAGCCAAACCCTATCAAATGGATTCCAAATCCAATGAAACTTGGCCAAACCTATTTTCTCAACATATCGAACATACCAAAATTGAAAAAAAATAGTAAAATGACTATTTTACCCCTAGGTCATAGAACAAATTTTGTCCTAGCCCATGGGTATTTTTGTCATACACTCTTCACAATCACTTGAGGCTTTCCTAAAAGCTCAAGGGGACTTAGTGATGAGTGGTGCAACCAACCCAATGAGTTTGGGTCAACCCATGAACCAAACCCGACCCTTAGCCTAAGAATTAAAATTTCAAATTCCCTCTTAAGCTCAATTCAAGCACATGGGAAGTTGGCATTCCACTCATCTGGCCAAACTGACCATGTGCACACTCAAAACAACCAAAATGGCTCACTCCATTGGCTCAATTGGATCAAAATGGCATGGACATTAGGTAGTCCGATTATAGGGAGATATACTCCCCCTAATTTAATAAAAATTCACTAGACTCACACTCGATTGAGCACCAGGAACACTTAGCAATCATTAAAGAGCTTTCCAAAGGTCCCTAAGGAGGATTTGAATTTCCCATTCTTTGATTTTGCACAATGCAAAATAGGGGAGCTCAATCCAATAGCTAAATTACTCTACCCTTGATCTCCTTCCAATTCCTCTTGCACACTTGATCTAAGAGCTAAGTCGAATTGGCCCAAGCTTTCTCTGAAGTTCTAGAGGCAAGGAAGAGCTCAATTCAATCAAAGCCACAAGGATCTTGAAGAGGAGTTGGTCTATGCATCAATCCATTCAACCCCAAGACTTAGGAAATTCAACAGGGCTTCGTCTCCACTAGACGAAGCTACCTCATCGAGCTCAAGAGCCGGTGATCACCTCCGACGAGGTATATAATTTTTTGGCCACTTAGCTTGATAGGTATTGGTACTTTATGGAAGCAATTTTCATTGCATGAGAAATCAACCGTTGGATAGGTTGGTAATGATGCCTAGATAGTGTGGGTTGAGTCTTGTATAATTCTATGTTAGATCGAGCTCGGATCTCCCCTTGGATCATGGACGGTCTCTATTAATCCTCAGGGAAGAACTTGGCTCATCTCAGACGTCCATCCGTGCATTTTAGATGGACGACTGAGATTATTTGACACGTTTTAAAAATCCTTTATTTGATTTAAACTGTGGGTGAATCCTTAGCCGTATGATCTTTGATAGGATGACCAAGGATATTAGCGCGTGCGCCATAGCCACCTTTGTGAAGTGATAAATTAAGTTGTCCCCTCATGGTGTGACATGTAAAGCACGACATAGCGCCAGCGTGAGTCGGTGGTGGTATTAAGGATTAGTTAGGCATTTGAATTAATTCCTAATTAATTCAGAAAATTTCTAAAATTCATAACTCTTCATAGAAAAATCGAAAAAATAAAAGAAAAAAATTCCATTGATAGATAATTTTATCTAGAATATTTTAAAAATGGTTTTAATGGATTTTGAATTCCCCTTTTCTCTGAATTTAGGTTTTTTGTAAATTGTAATTAACTAATTATTCTCTAATAAAGTCACCAATTGATCTCAAATTTCTAAGGTTCATTTTAGGAGATGATCTCTGTCTCCCCTAATTTTTTGAGATTTATTAAGGCCTTAATTGGGAAAATTTCTATTTCATTCCCTAATTATCCCCTTTCAAGTAATTAAGGCTAATTAAGGTGTGATTAGTGGATTTACCCTATGATTGAGTTTGATTAAGGTCAGATCTAGTGAGTAGGGATTTAATAAAATAATTTTGGAGTATTTCCCATAAGCTATTCTCTAAACTCCCTTTTCTCTCCTTAATCACATCTTAATTAAGGGTTAATTCATTAATTATCCCTTAAATAATTTTCAAAAATTCTAAAAATTTTAAGAACTTAATTAATCCTTGGGTAGATGCTTGGGTGTTTAATAGCCTAAGTCTAATTAAAATTAAAACCCCTTTCATAAGTATGAAAGGGTGTTTTAAAAGTACTTAAGCTAAACCCCCAGCTTAATTAATTTTTAATTGTGAGCCAAATTGCATTAGGCCTTTTCATTATAAGGTGCATTGCAAATTTAAATACCTTGTGGGTTTTATGTCATCTCATTGGCTCATAATTATTTAATTAATTTTTCTAAGGTGGTGTAGGTAAGGGTTAATTAAGCCACTTAATTTATGCCTTAACCTAATCAATGCTTAAAATAGATTTAATTATCTAAAAATTAAACAAAATACAAAACACATGTGGAGAGGGGTTAGGAATAGTAAACTTATCTCACCTTTTCAAAATTAAATCAAACTTCAAACTAAATAAAAATTATTTTGAAATTCACTTTGATCTATTCAAAATTTTCTTATTCTTTAAGAATGTCTTTAGCATTTAAGTAAAGTGAGTTTGTTTGCATTCTTTCATTTCTTTTGATCTTTCCCAACATGTTAAGTTGTATTTCATGTGATTCATGCATTCATAATTCATGTTTCAAAATTTTAAAATGAAATTTTTTACTTTATGTCGAACGTGCATGTGTTGGCTAAAGTAAAATAAGAGTGGCTATTGTCACTACTAAATCCAAAGTATTTTCAAAACTTATAAATGAAATATCAAATCTAAAAGTGTGCTATTCTTATACCTTAATTATAAGCTTGCATGGGATGGATTATAAAGTCATGTTTAGAGTAGCCTTTCCTTTCTTTCTTATGTTAGCATAGTTTTGAATAGGAGTTTGTAAGATGTAGGGTTCATTTGAAAATATCCCAACACTTATTAAACCCTATTCATCCCTATGCTCTCACTTAAGAAGGGTTGCTTTACTTGCATGAATAAATTGCATAAACAAAAATGAAACTATTAAATAACTTTTGCATATTCCTTCTCCATTTCATTTCTTTTGCATGAATAAATTTTAAACATACCATTTGAAATTTCATTTAGCATACTCAAATTTACTAAGTAAAATTTCCATTTCATAAAACCAAGTGGGACTTCATCTTTAGCATACCAAATTTGCTAAAGTTGAATCTCCACTTTCAATCATTTCAAAAACAAAATGAAACACCTTAGGATCCCCTTAGCATACCAAAGTTGCTAAAGGATCCTACCCTTTTCAAAAATCAAAATTTTCTAAACAAATGAAACATTAGAATTTTCTTAGCATACCTAAATTTGCTAAGAATCTTATTTTTCAAAATCAAACAAAATACACTTGGATTCCTTACTTAGCATACCTAAATTTGCTAAGTAAGAATTCCAAAGTTTTCCAAAAATCAAAACAAAACAAAATCCACAAAAAGAAGCAATCACCTTTACTTCATTTAGCATACCTAAATTTGCTAAGTAAGTAAAATTCCAAAATAATCAAACAAAAAAAACCAACTTGACCCTTACTTTAACATACTTAAATTTGTTAAAGGAAAGGATCTAAATCACAAAAATTCAAATTCAAAACAACAATGAACCTATGGAAGCATCCTATCAAAATTTTGAATCCATATTTCAACATACTCAAATTTGTTGAAGTTTGGATTCATACTATTCCTCTTTCAATCAATCTTTCCAAATTTATTTGAACCCATAACACTTCAAGTTGTTGGATGCGGGTTCAAATTTTCAAATTTCAAAAAATTTAAAATCTATAGAGACAAAAAAGCGATGCAAGTTCATTTCTCATTTCGATCTTTTTTTTAGTCTAAGTCTGATTTAGTTTGGTTTACTTTAGTTAGTGTAATGGCAGGTTCCCCAAAATTTGTCTTTACCTTTCCTCCTGGCATGGATCTAACCTTGGACCAGGCTAACTTCCCTCGAATGGATCATACCCATTTGATCTATTCGATTTTTCAACTTGTGAGGGCATTCCTCACAATCGCAGGAAGAAGGTGGTCAGTCGGTCATCTTCTACCCTCATTGATCTCTCGAGGAAAGGCGCCACAGAACTTGATGGTTTGATCAAGTCAAGAGCTCCTGGCATTTCGTGAAGTTGCACATGTTGCTGCATGCTTTTCCTTCTGTACTCAAGGGTAAGGCTCTGTTTTAGGGCTTGCCTCTCCCTATTTGGTATGGGTCTTCATCTCCTCTCACTCAGACATAGGAATAAGAAATGTATGGTTCGATTCCATACTCATATTAGAAGGAGAGAGAGGTATTATATGGATGATCTTCACTTCACCATTATAGAAACTTTCATCCTCTAGATTACATAGAGAGGATGCAAGATCCGTTTAGCCTCCTCAGTTGCATCTGATAGTTTTCTGTAGGTTTATGCATGGCCTTCTATTCCTTTGTGCATATGGATGCTCAGTAGTTTGATCTTTAATATATTATCCCCCATAATGTGAGGCGGTCGAGTGGGCCCATGAGGACACACATTATTCTTTATGAGGTTATATCATTGCTTCTACTTTGGTTGACTTTTGGTTCAATGTCTTTTGCGGACCATCGATATTATCCTCCTCACGAATCATGAGGTGCTCTTGTAGAGTCTGGTGTCTTCACCACCTACCCCACATCACATTGTGTAGGTTTGCTCACCCATTCAATCCAAGGCCATGAAGGCCGCGCTGGAAAGCGTGCCTTGGTGATGATCAAGTATATGGGATCTATTCCTCCACCCATTGTAGTAGAGCACTCCCTTTTGCCTGGTAAAGGTGTAAGCATCGTGGTCATTCCTTCACCAACTCCACCCATTCAGCCGGATGCGGAGATGTTGATGGTTATCATGTATATTCCAGATGGCAGTTCAATGGTAGCATGGTGAGGATCATCTAATTGTTACCATTTATTATATTAGTTATTATTCTTCTATTCACATGATTGACTCCCGCCTAGTGAGGTTTTCTTGCATGATAGCGATCACATGTCATTGTTTGTACCAGTTAGATCGATCCTTAGATGAGATGGTTGCACCTTTATTTAATGGAAAGAATGAGATCTTGGGTGTGCATTTATGATGAAGAAAAGTCAACTTCAATCCCAATGAAGATGACTTGATGGATTTGCATATCCATGATGGTCTTTGTTGACTATTATGTGTCATTTAAAATTAAGTAAATGACAAAGGGTTAAATACCCTATCTGAAATTAATTAAATTCAATTTGATTTGAAAATTGCTTCTAATATTGAAAGTATCAAAAATAATTAAATAGAAATATCGAATCAATTAATGATCGATCCAAAATTAAAATTAATTTTTAATGAAATTTCATATCAGTTGAAGCCTCGACGATGTCTAAATGACCTCTTTGTGAAATTGTTGCCATTTCAAAACATTGAGATCTATCAACGACACCTTAGAGACCCATTCAAAGTGTGCATGAATGTCGATCTTGAATGTGATGCCACAAATTGTAATTTCATCATACATGCGTTGTCCAGACCGATCATGAAATTGATCGCCATTCGTTGACTTAAACAACTAAATTGACACATATTGCTTGTTTAGCAATTAATATCACATAAAATAATGTTAAATTATAATTAAAGGTATGTTTGTTTAATCTTAAAATTTAATTCCCTACAAGCTGTTCAGCGATCGTAAAAGGCAATGAGTGACCTCATTTTGTCGATCTTACTGCATTCTCGACATTTCCCTGCTCTCATTTTCTGGTCTCTCCTTCGGCACTCGTTCCTTTCTTGTGAGCTCAGGGCATGGCACGCTCCTTCCTCTGACATTTCCCTGTTCTCTTCTTCGGTTTCCTTGTCTGCTTCTCGGTTTCCATATGCTGCGCCTGCTTCCTCGTTCTTCGGCATTTTCTCTGTTTCCAGAAACTTCTTGGAGTTCTTCGTCCACCGCATCATGAGGAACCCGCAATTGAGCCTTAGCAACCTACCATAAAACCCTTTCCTTTTCCTCTTCATTCAAAACCTCATTGATGCTTGCATACCATATATGTAACATGTGATCAGTGTGGCAAAGAAAACATATATGAAATGAAACTTGCATGTGTGATATCTTTGGAAATCTTTACTATCAAAGTTTCATTCTCGACTGCTGCCTTCTTGGCGTGGTGGGCGCTCATCTCATGGCAACCTGCGGAAGTCAGTATTGTAAACTGATAAGCAGGAGATAAGGATTGAGAAAAAATTCTCTTATTATATATCATGCATGCTTTCTTGGCGTGGTAAAAATAAATCTTAGGTGTCTCACGACACCATGCATACTTTCTTGGCGTGGTGGAAAACATCTCCCATGACCCATCATTGGAGAGCAAATTTTGATAAATAAAATGTGAAATGTCAATATTTAAAAGAAGAAGAAGAAGGTGCATGCATATGATTATTGTGATCTCATTCATCATATTATATGATAATTATAGTACTTACTGCAGCTTAGTTTATGAATCTTCATAGCTATGACTTACTTAAGTTCAAATTCATTTTGCTAAGTGTTTATTGCCATATGAATGGGTGAAATGAAAATGTGACACTCAATGCATGGAAGATACAAGTGCTATATATCATTTAGAAATAAATGCAAGCTTCATGCTAAAATGCTTAAATGAAATGATTAATGTGCATATTCAAGTGTTATCTCATTTTATTTTTGAATGCCTTTATGTCGATAAATGAAATCTATGACTTTATGAAGCAATGTTCTTTTGCTTAACCATTTGATTCATGCAAATCGGAAAGAATCAAATTCAAACTCTCAAAATGCATGTTTGATTTGTTAAGAACAGATACATGCTTGATCTGATAAGTGATTGAAAGAACCAAATTCTATATAGACAATCACTTAGTTTGCAATGTGCATTCATTTTTATAGACAGACTCTCACTTGATACATGCAAAAGAAATACAAAGAGTCATGCATATCTTATAGATAAATCATACTTGACTCATGAAATAGTTAAATTGACTTGTGTCTTATAGTCTTATAGAGCAACATTTACTTGATCACAAAATGATCAAATTCACATTGAAAAAACAAATGCACACATCATTTGGTCTTCCTAAGTTAACAAACCTAAAAATCTAATGATGGTATTGTAAATCTTAGAAGTTAATTATCAAAATGACTAAAGATAAATCTATGCTTCATCATTGTTAATGTATCCTCTCAAATTCAAGGTCATAAGAAGAAAAGTCTAATCCTAAGCATGTAGATGCAAGGTTTGGACGATAGATCTTGAAATAATTAATCTAGATTGATCCTCGCAAGAAATATTCGAGTTGTGAGTTATCTATTGGGTTTGGTCTTGAATGTCGTTAACAAAACTAAAATGTCATAAAAACCTAAACTTTAATGAACTCTTTCAGACATTTATGTCAAAACAACATTTTAAAGAAACGATACTTGTATGTATGTTGAAGTGTTCAAACAATAGACATGTGTTAGGTATAAAACAAAAGACAGATGTTACATCATCCGGTTTGGTCTTGGACTGGTCAGTTAACAAAACCTAAAATCTCATATTAAAACTCATGCTTGCATTACAATGTCAAATACAAAGAAACGGATCTATACTTCCGGTTTGGTCTTGGACGGGTCGGTTAAAACCTAAAAATTTGATATTATAAGAATTTCAAATTAATAATATCCTAATTACGTCATAAAGTACAAGATATGAATCATAGACAAACAAAATTCAAATTCGAAGAAAAGTCCCAAACCATCCTTTATGTTCAAACTAGAGTGGACAAGGTTTTGAAGGATTATACTTCTTGAGATAATAGATCCTCTGTGAAAATGGACGAGAGAGACAAGATTATCAATTGATATTAACCAGGATGAGGGTAATTATAATTAAAATTTCAATGATAAATGATTATATATATTCAAATCTAAAATCAATCATAAAATGATCAAAATTCAAAAAATACAAAATATAAAAAAATGAAATTAATTATTTAACTAATAAAAAATAAAATAAATAAAATAAAATCAATTCACCTAATTGTTTATCTTGGGTGACAAATTAAGAAAACTTTTGCTCACAAAGAGCCAATGTCAAATTAAATACATAATTACTTCACTCAAATATTCTAAAGTCGTAGGCGTGGCGTGTCCTCTCCGTGGTTTTCTTGTGATATGGCACCACATAAATGGCGGTTCTGACGCCCTCTCGGGTGGTTTATGTGATATATACCTAAATTACGGTCGCGACCTTATGTTCCCATGGCTTTGCTCTTTGAGGTGAAATGTAGAATGTATTTGGTTGGGCAAAAAAAACTATGTTAGCTAAGGTTGACTTATATTTGTCCCCTGACAAACTCCACCCAGTCTACAAGGACACCTTGACGTAACCCATGTTCTTGACAAGGATCCTTGGTCGTTGGTGTACCTCCTCATTAGGACCGGATACGACGGGATAGGAACCATGGGATCTTGATCGTCATCGTTCCCCACAAAAGTTTTAAGTTAAAATAATAAATTTCATAAGTTCTAAACTCCACTCACTCAATTATATACT
Organism: Cymbidium sinense; assembly: GCA_021442155.1. Classification (NCBI taxonomy): domain Eukaryota; kingdom Viridiplantae; phylum Streptophyta; class Magnoliopsida; order Asparagales; family Orchidaceae; genus Cymbidium; species Cymbidium sinense. The sequence goes on from JAKCPB010000916.1 coordinate 71,509, forward strand.
GTTCTTTAACGATTCATTGACTAGCATTGAAAGTGCTCTCTCAGTATTGGGAGGGTAATTAACTATAGGGGCTTGCTTATGAAATCAGAACAGATATAAAAGTTCTCACCAAATGAGAGCGAAATCTGGTAGTGTCTTCTACTATTCATCGCAAAATTATCATACACTTAAACAACTCTTTTCTTTTTCCAAAGAGGTCGATGGCGAATTTTGGATCCCAATTCTGGCGACTCCGCTGGGATAGGTTTCTCTTTCCATCTTTGGCTAGTCAAATCTAAATTATAATTGCAGTGGAGTATAAAAAAAATAAAATGAAAATGAAATGGGAAATGATAAGTTAAACTTGACAAATTCAAAGTTTTCTAAATAAAGTCTTAAGTCATTTGAGATTTTATTTAGTGCATCTGTTTAATATGTTTTTCTTATCATACCATATTTTGGAAGTAAGGTGATAGTGCGGTTATTTTAATTGCTAATTTTACCTTTAAACCCCGAATGGCATTCTGAACACAACTCCATTACTCTGGGTGGCGCAACATCCGTTTGGCCAATCGTCATCAATCTTTGGAAGCAGCTACCATCAGTTTGGTAGCATGGATTTCCACATTGAATGAGCAAGTTCTTGAGCCTCGGCTGCAAACTTCGTCGCGCCATGTGCAATCTCGAAAAGGTTAAGTTACCCTGCTGGGGTCACTTCAAACAATCGGTCTTTGAGAGGCTGCGCTTGGAGACACCAATCATGAAGAGGGTTGTTCTTTGTCTCTTTTATTGAAATGCAATCCTGCCGGTGAACCATTCGTCAGGGGCATGATCTTTGAAGCTTCTTCATCAGGGAAAGCGGGAGGCAAGAAGAAAAGAAATCTTGAGTGCGTGCTCAACACTCGCCGTGCAATGACCAATGGAACCGGTGAGTGTTCCCATATCGTTTGATAACCTTAAGTGGGTTAAGCGGGCTCTCTTGGTCATCAGTGTCCTTATGGACCCCATCGGTTCCGCTCTCCTCAGAAACCTAAACTATATGCAGTGCATGGTTCTCAAGTGGCCGAGAGAGGTGATGAAAATACTAAGGATCTTGGGGCTCCTCAGGAGACCTCATCCGTAACTCAATGCCGGGCCGACCAATCCATGTCCCACACGGTGAACATCAGGGTGTGACACTTGGACCACGTGTCCAGGAATCCTCCATTGAAAGGTCCCGGGGGAAAGGTAAGCAGATATGGAGGCTAGCCTCAAAGTCTAGAGCGAGGCATGGCGTGACATCGGTGTGAATTCCCAGATCCGCAAACTCATATCTGTGATGGGAGCCTAAAAGGGCCCCAATGATAAAGAATCCTCCGGGATCGTCATCAATCAACTCCATCCCATAGGAGGTTAACTTGATCGAAGCCCTCGAAGAAATTTGATTCCACACTTGGAATCGGAGTTCATTAGACGTCGATCGAAATTATCAAGGACGAGAAGAAGAAGAGGAGGACTGAAGTAGTGTATATGGTGCAACAAGTTGGTGAGCCATCTGTGTGCCAATATCCTAGGCATCAGCAAGTACCTCCCTCAACTGAAGAACAACAAAATGTTCAAATAGAGGAAGCATCCTCGAGTCTTGAGGAGAACAACAAGAGAGGAAGAAGAAAGGGAAGAAAATCCCACCTTCACCGATACTACCACTTTGGCGAGCACGAGAGACAAATTCAGTCGAGATGAAAGCTAAAGAAAAATCGTTGAATATGAAAATGAGCGAAATGATGATCTGAATGCGATGCGATTAATGCAGAGAAATATTCGCAGTCCAACACTGTCCCCAAATAATCATCAAGCCCAAGCTGCCCGACAATCCTCCAATAAATTTGATCTCACATGCTTCAAGGGTCCAAATTGAGCGGAGGATTGAAATAAATGAGTCATTTCGAACACTTCTCGAATATACAAACTATATCGAAGCGTGATAGCCTCAACTTGATATTATCTTGAATGAGAAGATCAAATATGCATAGGCGAGAAAAATTGGTGAGCAAGGTGCATATCCCGTGAGTATGATCAAATTCCATATCAAAGGGATATTCAATGCCAAAGTTCAATCAATTTGAAATGGTAATCCCAAGCGGCTCATTCAAAGCATCCAGTAACACAGGGGTAATGATGCATTATTATTCCGATTCGTTAGTAGTTTAACTTAGCTTTGAATGGTATCTTTGAGTTATCAAATGACTCAATCAAGACTTTTGCCGAACTTGAAAATATGTTAGTTAAAGGTTCGCTAGGATCAAAAGATAACAATTCGATCTCTTGAGAGGAAGAAAAAATGAATGATGACCGATATATCAGCGTTGGCAAATATGAGTATGAAATGTGAACAACAATTAGAAGAAGAGCATGCAATTCAATGATGGGCATGATAAGATGGCGCCTTATCTTTGCATGGCTTCAATTTCCACATTTCAAGAGCTACTTGATAGGGTGGCTAAATTTGAGAAATTAAATTTATCACGTTAGATGGACAAGATAAATTCAAAGAGCAAAAGCTCTAGACAAAGAAAGGTGAAACACATTTCACCAAGAAGGATCTGTGTTAATTCTATGTAGACAAAGAAAGGCTACATGTCTATCAAGAAAAATCAAGGCAGTTATTCAATCCTGCTCCACAACCCAAGCTCATACTTGGAGGTAATGATGTACCTCGAGGTTGCTTCAGTGAAGGTGAGCGACCAAAGCAAACAAGAGGAGCGAATGACTCAATGGCCCCGACCCTAAAAGAAAAGCCGAACAAAGAGTATTCTTTTAAAGGGAAAGTGTGGCTAAATTGTTTAAGCATGCACTCAAAGTAGGTCTCCAACTACCAGAGTGTAAAAGACCCGAAGAGGCTGGACAAGCTGATAATCCTAATTATTATCCATATCATCGGGTGCTCGGCCATCCTGTTGAAGATTGTTACATATTCAAAGATTAGAGAAAATATAGAAATGGAGAATTCACATTGTCGGACGGTGTATTGGTGCGTCAGAAGAAAGAATCCAAGTAATCACCTCATCTCAATTATATCAAGCAATGATAAAGGTAAGAAGGCTGATGATGAAGGATGGCGCAGATCTCTAAAAAGACTATAAAATGTTGAAGCAATTGGAAGGCGTTCAGTGTATTGTGGAAATCACCACTTGAGCCGTACTTGAGTTGAGACAAAACCTAAGCTATGGGAAGCTAGTTCATCTCATGAAAGACAAGCTAAATACACCGTAATGGAAGGCTAAGAAACCAAACAAAAAAATAAACTAAATAAAAAAAGAAGAAGATAGTAGCACAAAATGTTACCACTACTATTGATGGTATAGCGTAACACAAGGATCATCAATAATATGGAAGATTATGTACAATTTGCAAGATGACCTATCACGCTTGCAGAATTCATTACAAATCTTGGATCAATGAAAGCGGGGAAAAGTTGAAGAACTTCCTAAGTCTTGCTTGATGATGCATGAAGTTGATAACGACTTAGAGGAACTGTTTCCCGGATGAAGATGAACGAGCTCACCATATCAACATAAAAAATATAAAGTTGGGCATTGATTGAATCTTCTAGTCCCATCGTTAGATGGCGGCGGAATCTTTGAAACAAGAGTCATCGAAGATTGGCAAATGAAGTAGCTTCAGTATAGTTGAGAAGTGAGTGCTACCATCCCAATAGAGGAAAGATGAATAAAGATAAAGGAAAAGAAATTGAAGTCAATGAAAAGTTATCCCTAAGGATTCAAATAAGAAGCCTTCATCAAAGGGATCACTACAATATTCTATCCCATCTAAGGAAAATTATGGCACAACTTAGTGTATCTGAAGCACTTAATGTCGAAGATCTCCGTACCTTAATTGAAGCTCTCAAAGAGCCGGAAAATTGAAGCATATTTTCTTTGAGCATCTTGAGACCTTGCATGTTCAAGAGCCTCCAACCGTCACATTTTGAAGATGATCTAATGCTGGAATGCGAGCACAATTGCCTCTGTATGTTACAGTGAAAGTGATGAAATTATAATACCGGATCTTAATTGATCCGGTTCCTCGTGAATCTTATGAACTTGAGAACTCTTAGATGGCTATCTCTAGATGTACAACATGGATGAGATAAAGTCATGGTTCAAGGTTTCAATGAGAAGGAAGAAAACTATCGGGTCATTCCTCCCTCTTAAATTTGGAGACCTCTACACAGAAGCTAAATTTCATGTGATCGATGCAGATACTTCATTCAAAGCCCTTCTGGGTCGACCATGGCTTCATAAGTATGGCATTGTCCCATCTACATTGCATCAATGTATGAAATATACAAAGGATGGAGAAGAATGCCAAATTGTGGGTGACATGCAACCTTTTGCGGTGCATGAAATGAAGATTTATCAAGATGCCAGTTATTTCCTTCCGAGAGAATCAAAGCTAACAAAATAACTAGCAAATCGCATCTACTTCAAAACCCATAAAAGAACAAGTTAAGAAGAAGGGAGAAGATAAAATGAATAAAGGAAAAGAGGTTGTTCCAAATATTCCCTAGGGATATAGAACAGTCCAAAATCAATAACACTTCCCTCATCTGGCGTGATCTTGAAAGAAGATGAATGTGTTCCTTCTAAATCCAAAGGTCCATGACTCTTGAGTAAAGCACGATTGAGGAAAATTTTGACTCGATTATGAGTTTGAATCGCTTTTGAAGGTAAGGTGCAATGCACTACTTTAAAACAATCATAGATACATTAGAGAGACACTCATAGTCACTCCTCTTCCTCCCAACATTTTAAAGAAATCACCCTAGAAACTCACAAAGTCGAGAGGCGGTGACCTTCTATGTACCTCCTCTCCTGAAAACACGCGGGAAAGCCTATAAATCCAGGGTGTCAAGAAGAGGATCGATTGGGTCTGTTATCGAAGAAGAAGAAGCTATGCCCACAAGGATACCAAAATATTACTCTCAAAGATGCAAAACCTAATGTGCAAACATGGGGTCCATTTGGAGCGAGTAAACAAGGACTAAGCTCTTTGAAATGATGTGGTACCCAAAGGTTCTCAAACCATTGGTAAGAGAAATAAACACACTACCAAAGGCCTTGGTTTTATCCAAGACAATGGTCCAAGAATATACACATTGCACCATAGCGAATAAGTTGAGAGTGATGATGAGATGAGAATGTCATTCTTAATGTTAGTCTCACAAATAATGAAGAAGTAGAAGCGGAGACCGAAGAGCTTGAAGATGGTGGGCAGGCGACTACTATGGATGAACTTAAAGAACTTAATTTGGGAACGAGGAGGATCCTCAGCGTTCATCGATCTCTACTTCGAAGATAAAGTGGAAGAATTAAAACCTTTCGTGAATTCGGGGGCTTTGCTGGACATATGAAATGCGCTTATCCCCTGATATAGCGGTTCACAAACTAGCAATTAAGCCAGACGCGACACCAGTCAAGCAAGCCTCTAGGCGAATGAGATTGGAGGTTGAAGAACGTAATTGCGACCAAGAAGCTCATTGAAGCGGTTTTATTCAGAAGAAAAATCTGGGGATAGCTAATATTGTCCCGTGAAAAAAAAGAAGAATGATTGTATTATCGACTTGGATTTAAATAAAGCATGTCCAAAGGATGACTTTCTTCACTATCAGAATTGTTAGTGGATAACACTTCAAACCACGACATGTTCTCATTTATGGATGGATCGTCATTACAATCAAATCAAGATGGCTCCTGAAGATGAGAAGCATACCTCGGATGTGATTGGCATATATTGCTACATCATGCCGGCTTGAAGAATCTTTGGAGCTACATACCAAAGGGCTATGACGAATCTTTGATGAGTTGATTCATCAAAAGTAGAGTGCTATGTTGATGACCTCGTTGTCAAGAGTATAGATCGAGATCATCTCGATGATTTAAGGATTGTCTTTGAAAGAATCGAGAAAATATGATCTCAAGATGAATCCTCTTAAGTGCCTTTGGAGTTTCTTGGAAAGTTCCTTGGATATGTTGTGCGTGGAGGATTGAAATCGATCCCAACAAAATCAAAGTGATTGTCGAAATGCCTCCTCCAAGGAGTCTTCGTCAACTTCGCTCCGTATAGGGACATCTTGCATTCATTAGAAGATTTATATCAAATCTGTCAGGCAGATGTCGACCCTTTGCAAAATTAATGAAGATACTCCTTTCAAGTGGGACGAAGAATGTCAAGAGGCCTTCGACAGTATCAAGAAATATCTGTTGAACCCACCCATTCTTGCCAATCCGGAAAGCCTCTCATCTTGTACCACAGCTGACAGAGGAATCTCTAGGTGCTTTGTTGGCGACATAATGAGGAAGGAAAGGAGAATGCTCTATACTATATTAGTAATAGAAGCGGCGCGTTATTCTCCAATTGAGAAGCATTGTTTGGCGTTAATTTTTTCTGCCCAAAAGTTACGTCATTACATGCAATCTCATAAAATTACCCTTATCTCAAAGATCAATTTGTTGAAGTTCTTGATGACAAGACCAAACGTTGACAACAGCACGATGTTTGTCCTTTTATTACAATTTGATATTACATATGTTCCCGAAGCGGTGAAGGGCAAATTCGGATTTTCTTCGCTCATCCCATCCGGGACTCATTGCTTAACGATGATCTTCACGATGAGCAAATCATGCACATATATGAAAAGAAAAGCAACAAATGTGGGAATTGTATTTTGATGGAGCTGTCCATTAGATACACTCAACCCTCAAATCTCCCAAAGGCTCAGCGGTATCGGTCTCATTGATCACACCAAGGTGGCATCTTGAGACATTCTTATAAATTAGCTCAACCACGAACAGTATGAAGCGAGAATATGAAGCGTTGGTGGCGGGTTTAGGAAGCCATTTCCATGGGAGTCCAGAATTTGCAAATTTATGGCGATTCTCAACGTCATCAATCAAGTGTTGGGCCTTTACAAAATCAACAAGCTTGAATTGGCCTACTATCACAAAGCGAGTTCTCGAGCTTATGAAGCAAATTACAAATGTCATTATGACTCGAGTCTCCAGAGCTAGGAATAGCAAAGCGGACTGCTTAGCTAAGCTAGCTAAAGAAATGGCAAGTATGGATGACGACGATTACATACTAATTAGTGTGTGCAGTCGTCGAGTCCTAGAGCCGATAAATTTAAAATCCCCGCTGGAAGAGGGGTTATCAAACATAAATCAGCAGGGTGCAGCTCATGTTGCTCCTTACACTCCCTTACAAATCACTTCTCAAAGTCAACAAGACAAGCTTCAAACCATTCCAGATGAAAGACTTCAACCTGAGGAAGCTAAAACCACATGATGAAATTCTTAGTAGAAGAGAAGGAAGGCTGGAGCGACCCTTCGTCGACTACTTCAAGGAAGGCAAATTGCCAAGTAATAAGTCGATATGCCTGACTTGAGAAAGGCTTTATATGCTTATGTTGGCAATACTACGTATCGTAGATCCTTGAGCAGATGTGGCGATGTTTGGGAATAGAAGAAGCCAACAAAGTAATTGTTGAAATCCATCAAGGACTTTGTGGTGCACACCAATCAGTCTAAAATGGCTTTCAAAATTAAAAGAATTGGATACTTATTGGCCTATGGTAAAGATTGTCAATCATGCGCAAGAGATGCCATGAATGCGGTCCATGGTAACATAATTCATCGACCTCCAAATCCGTTGCATCCGATAGCATCTTGGCCGTTTGAAGTTGGGGGACGGATGTAATTGGACCAATTGATCCACCATCATCGGTGGTCGCTTCATCTTAGCGACCGATTATTTCTCCAAGTGGGCTTAAGCTGCACCATTTAAAGAAGTTACAGCTGAACAAGTGACCAACTTCTTTACCCACAATATTGTTTATGATTTGGTGTACCACGAATCATTTTGAATAATGGATCAACCTTCAAAAGTACTAAAGTTTATAAATTTGCTGATCGGCATAAGATTGATTGGCGATATTCATCAATTTATAATCCGAGAGCAAATGGCTTGGCTGAGGCATTTAATAAAACACTAGTCAAATTGCTTAGAAAAATTCACAAGAAATAAAAGGAGTGGCATACCAAACTTGTAGGCGTTATGGGCTTCGCACTTACAAAACTCTACAAAGTCTACCCCATGCACTAGTGTTTGGGGCGCTTTTGCCACTCAGTTGAACTACCTTTGCTCCGAGTAGCCATTCAACAAAATCTTACCCAAGATGAGAATGCTCGTCTACGGATGGAAGAGCTTGATGCTTGAGAGGTCGCTCCAAGCTTGAAATCTAGAAGTCTATCCGAGAATGTCGAGCATTCGATCATCTGATGATGCGTCCTCGAGCTTTTGGAAGGAGTGGTCACAGGTCTTTGAAGACCAATCATCCTCATCGCGAGGTGGCGGTAAATTTGAACCTAATTGGGAAGGACCTTTTGTTATTGAAAAGGTATATCGAGGAGCCTATCATCGTGGAAAGGTGAAAGACCAATCTGATCAGCGGTCATTTAAAGAAATATTACACATGAAAGTGTGATTGGACAAATCTGCATTTGAAAATCTTTATTGTCAAACACTTATGAAAATTTTCATTGGAAATTCTCTTGTAACACAAGAATGCATTTCCAAAATAAAATAAAATCCCCCTGAGGCAGGGGCATTTTAAAGTTTTATAGTAAAGTATTCGGGCGTTCACGTAAGGCAGGGGCCTTTCTTTCTCTTTGGGTTGACATGGGCTAGTCGAGATCCCCATGCATACTCAAAATTATGTATTCAAATGCTCAAATTTAAAGTCTTCTTGACCAAAGAAAAAAAATTTTTTTGCAAACTTCAACAAACCAAGTTGGAAGGACATTTTCCATCCCACATCAAATCTAAAGGCTCGAGTTGGTGTATAAGGTCAAACTCAACGTAATCGGTATGGCAGTGCTTACTCACATACAAAGGCGTAGTAAGAGATCCCCATCTCGTTAGCAGAGGATAAAATCCTTCATCAATTGCTCAAGTCCATCAGTAGGTGTATAAGGTCAGTTCAACCGCCAAAATATGGCCGGTGATCTGCTTACTCAACACGCCAGTAAGGGATCCTCTACTTAGTTAGTTCAAAGACAAGAGCATCCCCAAATCTCTCCAACTTGGTGAGTTCAAGTGAGGCGGGAAATTATCCATTTGGTGTCTTTCAAAATTCTACAACAACAAAGATATCCTTACGAGAAGGCACTTGGAGTTTGGAATCAAATACAAATCTCAACTCCTTGATAAGTCTATCAAAGCGAGCAAAGATCAAAGGAAATTCTTCTTGATAAGTCCAATAAAGCAAAAGCGAGGGGCAGAAGAAGCTATCCCAATGTTAGTATAAAGCTAAATGAACTAAGGAGTTTTGTCATCAAGATGTTCATTACATGTGCAAAGCAGGGGCCGATGACTCTTTGCCATTGATCCAACACAAGCTCAGAGTTGGGTCATCGACATTTATCCTTACAAGCCAGCAAGGCGAAGGTAATTTATCGCGACAAATCTCAGATGATAGACTTTCTCCATCAAATCCATCAAGGCATGAGCCCGGGATAAAAGGAGGCACAAGATACGAATCCTCGAGATGAAATCTTCAACAAGTCCGTCAAAGCACAAAGCAGGACCGAAGACATTTCTATCTCATCAACTCCATCAAGTCAGGCATAAAGCCGGGGAGGAAAATACAAATCCCAAAATTTGAGATGAAATCTTCAAAGTCCGTCAAAGCGGGGCCGAGTTCTCATCTCACCAACTCCGCAGGCGCAGCCGGAGGAAAATACAAATTCCAAATCTCAGGCAGTCTTGAGTCCGTCAAGCAAAACATACGAAGATGTTCTCATCTCAACAACTCATCAACTCCATCAGTAGCAAGCCGGACGAGAAAATATAAATTTAACTCTCGAGGAAGTCTTCAACAGCCAAAGCAGAAAATGGGGTTGAAGATAAAATTCTTGACAAGTTGATGATGACAAGTCAAATCATCTCCTTCATCTAGTCCATCAAGCACAAAACATTGGACTAATGACAACAAATACCGTTCATATTTAGCGGTGATGAAATGCAAATGCTTGCCCAACGAGTTATACCCACTTCTCAGAGCGATCGGTATTATCGAAGTTGTTGAAATTACAACAACGTGACATCCAAGCAAATCTCTTGGAGATCCGCAAAGTCACTAGTGTCAACAAACACGGTCCGCTCCATGCGCACCATGTTTGTTGGGGGCATTTGTTGACCTACAACTATGTGTCATTTAAATTAAATAAATATGGGTTAAAATCCCATAATCCGATCGAATCAATTAAATTCGATTTGATTAAAATTTGACTTCATAATGCGAAAAGCATCAAAATTAATTAAATATCAATCAATATCGATCAAAATTAAAATTAAATTAATTTTAATGAATTATTATATCAAGAAAGCCTCGGCGATAAAATGACCTCCGTTTATGAAATTGATGTGGTCGTCCAAACCGAGACCTATCAAGCGGCCTTCCTTGATTAAAAGTGTGTCGTCGATTAATCAGCGGCGTCGCATAATTTAAAACCTAATTTCTCTCCGGACGTCGTTATTGAAACGACCTCGATCATGAAATTGATCGCGTTGCGTTCGACTTAAAACTTAAATTGACACCCATATTGCTAGGGTTTGTCAAAGTAATAAAATCCATAATTTAATGTGAAATGTTAATTTAATTAATTACTCTTAAATCCTTTTAATTCTCTAAATTTCGTTCAATCGGAGGGATGCCCTAAAGAGCGATCGTTGACTCACACTCCCTCTCATTGACATTCCCTCTCTTGCTCGTTTCCCTTCGGTCTCTCCCTCCCGGCGATTTTTCTCTTCTTTGCTCGGTTTGATGAGTCGCCTGGCTCTCCTCTCTCTTCTCCTCTCCGGCCCGCGATCCTCCCTAGCTCCCCTCTCCTTGCTCTCTCTCGGTTGAGCAGAACCTAATAGAACAAGCAGACTCGATCCTTCACGATTCCTCTTCCAGAAACCCCCTTGTTTTGTTTCAATCTGGCTTATTTTGCTATGTGGGTTTTTCTTGAAGGAAATGTAGATTTGTTTCCCTCTTCCATTTGTGTTTTATGATTGGATTTGTTGTTTTAAGTTTCTAGCATGAAAAGGTGTTGGATTCTTATGCTTTAAATTCTTTGTTTTTCTCTGGTGATGAGGAGCTCATCCTCTTTATTTTGCCTCCTTTCCTTGCATCCATTCAGCTTGTTAGCGACAAAGAGGATGATGTCATGTTGTTATTTTGCTTTTATCCTTGTTCATTCCTTTTGAATTATTTATTTTTTGCTTTTTGGTTGATTTCATTTTATGATTTTTCTATGGGAATTCTTTATGGTTAGTCTTTGTTGAAAAAAGATTTTAATGGGGATCAAATTTGTCTTATTCTTGGAGTATTATCATTTTTTTGTCTTATTGAATGATTCAATGTTAATTCAGCTTTTTTCTTTTTCTTTCCTCCTTAAATAAATCAATTTGAATGAGGTTGCCTTTTGTTAATGGGATTTGGTTTGCTATTTGGAGTTTTTTTGTTTGGTTAGCTGTTGTGACTAATGTTTTGCTATTTAGAAGTTTTGTGCTGTCTTCTTTTTTTGTTTGCATATAAGATGTTCATAATTTGTTTCTGATTTGCAAAAATTTTGCTTTGATTTGTTATGATAATGGCAAAAGCATGTTTACTTTTTAAGGGGTATATTTGTGTTCTTTATAAATTTAAAGGAGAAATAAAGATTTCTATCATTGTTAATATTTTTGTGTCTGCTTATGAAAAATTTTATTTTGCTTATAGTATAAACATCTTGATCATGATATAATTCAAATATTAGAAATGTTATACATATCTTCTGAATTTATTTGGTTCAATGCATGCTCATAAAATCTTTGTCTTGTTTAAGTATATATGCAAAACATATTTATATCTGCGAGTTTTAAATTTATGATATAAGTACAATGTTCTCCATGGGAAATCTTATCTATCAAAATTTCTATTGTCTCATGACATCTCTATGTCTTTCTTGACATGGTGGGCGATCTCTCATGGCAACTTGTGGGGAAGCGGAGTGTTGTAAATTTTGATTATTTTGCTCTAATTAAATGCATGAAATTTTAAATTTATTTTTATATGCAAATGTTGATCTTTAAATTTTGATAAGTATTTCCTTTTTCCAATATGTGGAAATATATTATCAAAATTTCTTGTTCATCAAACTTATAATGCTATACATTGCTTGTTCACGTGGGAAATATGCTTTTATAAAGCATCACTTGTTCCAATGTGGCGAGAGCTTTATGATAAGTACATGTGTTGTTCTGGCAAATATTTTATAAGTATTCACATTATTGATCGGCGGAAACTTTATAGAAATCTTCTGTTGCGTAAATATCTTTATAAGTATTCACATTGTTGTCTACGACTGATAAGTACATTCTTGTTCCAGCGTGGCGAAAATATGCTTTCTATCACATTGTTCAAGTGGGGAAATTAATAAATTTGTTATTGTTTCATATCTTTATATAATGCGTTCACGTTATTATCACAAAACTTGTAATAAGTACTGTTGTTATTGCGTGGGGAGAAATATGATAAGTACCGTTCACATTGTTCCAATGTGGGATAATAAATCTCCGCGTTGTTAAATGGCACTATATGATAAATCTTGCTCATTTAGCGTGGAAATCAATCTGTGTTATACACACCCTTTCTTGGCGTGGTGGGCAAATAAATTTTGAGGTGTCTCGACACACCATGCCTTTCTTGGCGTGGTGGGAAGGCTAGTCTCGGCGCCCCATGGGGATGGCCAGGGAGAATTTCAAAAAAAAAAAAAAAGTGAAATGTGTCATATATAAATGCTTATACTTTAATTTCATACATGTAATAAATTTATTGCTATGCATAAGTACCATTCTTGTTCCATATTATGATAAATCTTCTTGTTCCTATGATATGATAAGTACTTGCTCGTTGTTTAATGGCAAGAAAATCATCTTGTGTTACATACGCCTTTCTTGGCATGGTGGTAAATAAATTTGTAGGGTATCACTACCATGCGCTTTCTTGGCGTGGTGGGAAGACTAGTCTGCATGGGGATGGAGGTCCAAATTCTTAAAAAAAAAAAGATAGAAAGAAAGGATGAAATGCTTAGGTTATGTTGGCTTAAATGCTTCTTTAGGTATATGAATAATATCTACTCTCTTTACTATCATAATATGACATAAAATGGATCTATATGACATGTTGAAAATTAAACATGCTCAATAAATATACAATGAAAAAACATAAATGAGACATATATAATACATGGAATAAATATCAAGAAGATATATAAAAAAATTGTTAAGTTAGAAAGAAACTCACAAGTATGTGTGCTTAACCCTTTGCAAGATTGAAAGAACTTAAACTTTTGATATAAGGGAGAAAAGGAGAGTAGAAAATGTAAGTACTTGTAAGGAAATCCTCTTATTTATAGGCTTTCTTCCTCTGCCATAATTCTTATGGAATCGACAGTGGTGCCGTCATAAAGTGCATGCAAGGAACTATCTAAGGTAATGCCATTTTCATTCACACATGCATGGACATGTGGCATGCCCTTGTGCATCTTATCTCTTTTTTGAAAGGAAAATAAAATCTTTGTCATATCTTCTTAATAAATTTAATGAGTTTGTGTCCCCACTTGCCATGAGCATGTGAGGAGGTGGATTTTAATTAATCCACTTGCCTCTTTAAATGAAATATGACATACTCATATTTTTATATTCCCTCCTTATCAAGAGAAATAAATGGGCTATGGGTGATTGATCATATGGGCCTTCAAAATCAATTATTTTCACTTTATGTTCTGATTTGATATAAAGAGGGTTTTTAGCAAATCAAATCAAATTCATTAGGCCCATTACTATGATCATATGGGCTAAAATAATTATTTCAGACTTTATGTTGGCTGATTTGCAATATAAAGGGTTTTTGCAAATCAAATCTAATTCTTACCATTATATGATCATATCTTAAATAATTATTTCTTTATGTTGGCTGATTTGCCTAAAAGAAAGGGTTTCAAATCAAATGCTAAACTCATTCTAGCCATCACTTGGTGATTGATCATATGAGCAAAATAATTATTTCATCCCTTTATGTTGGGATTTGCAATATAAAGAGAGGATTTTTAGAAATCAAATGCAAACTCATTAGGCTATCTATTGATCAATAGGCTTCAAAATAATTATTTCATACTTTATGTTTGATTTGTGATAAAGAAAGGATTTTAACAAAATACAAATATGCATCACTTTATATTTGATCAAATAGGCTTCCAAAATAATTTATTCAATACCAGTGATTTGTGACAATTTTGGCCAAAATAATATGCATATCATATTTTTAAACGAATCTTATCATCCGGTTTGGTCTTGGAGGGTCCAGTTAACAAAACCTAAAAAATCTCATATAAAATTGCATTATTATCAAGTCAAATACAAAGAACATATGTTACACATCGGTTTGGTCTTGGATAGTTAACAAACAAAATTAAAAATGTAAGAAAACTTAAACTTGTCGAATACATTTATTTACATTCAATGTCCATACAACATTTTAAAAGAAGAATAGATACTGTATGTATGTTGAAGTGTTCAACAATAAACACTGAAGTTAGGTATAAAAATAAAAACGATAATCTTTATACTTCGGTTTGCTTGGGAATTAATTAACAAAACTCAAAAAATCAAAATTTGAAATAAAAATTCTTAATGTATACAATTTTAAAGAAACAGAATATCGTATGCATGTTGGAAAATATTAATCAAATAAAAAAATCTACATCTTCCGGTTTGGTCTTGGGGATTAATTAACAAAACCCAAAATGTCTGAAATTAAATACAAATTACACATTTTTATTGAGCATTAATGTCCATCTGTATTAAAAGAATATCATATGTATATGAATGTTCAATGAACATGTGCAAGTTAGGTATAAAATAAAAAACAATGTTACATCTTCCGGTTTGGTCTTTAGAGATTGGTTAACAAAACTCAAAATCAAAATTTGGCATCTTCACTGACATCTTAATGTCCATATTTTCAAAAGATATAATAATATGCATTTGGAGCAAATATTAAAATTCAAATACAAAAGACGATCTTCATCTTGATTTGGTCTTGAGATTGTTAAAACCTAAAATTTGATATTATAAAATTTCAAATTAATAATATGATAAGCTATACTATATAATACAGATATGAATCATATAACTTTCAAAATTAACTCGAAGAAAGTCTCTCTCATATTCTATGGACAAGGTTTTGAAGGATTATACTTCTTGAGATAATGAAACGATCTTAAGAAACGAATGATAAAATCATCATTGATATTAACCCAGGATCGAGAAGGGTAATTATAATTAAAATTTTAATGATAAATGATCATATTCAAATCTAAAATTAATCATAAAATGATCAAAATTCAAAGAAAATAACACAAAAAAAGAAATAAATGAAATTAATTATTTAAATTAAAACTAAATAAATAAATAAAATAAATGACATTATTTATGGGTGACAAATTAAGAAAACTTTGCTCCAAAGAGCATATCAAATTAAATACATGCTAATACCTCAATATTCCAAGTCGTGGCAGTGTCCTCTTGGTTTTTCGCGATATGACCAAATGGCGGTTCGACTGAGCCTCCAGGGTGTTCTGATATGGCACCACTAAATTGTCCGTGCAGTATGTTCCCCACTTTGCTCTTTGATGAAATGTAATGTATTTGGTTGGGCAAAAAAAGCTATGTTAGGTTGACTTATTTGTCCCAGACAAACTCCATCTGGTCTAAAGATATCTTGGGCCGTAACCCATGTGTTCAAGGATCGACGGTCAGTTGGGTGCTCCTACATTAAGCGGACCGGGGACCCGACGAACTGAATCATGGGATCTAGATGAGGCGTCATCGTTCACAAAAGTTTTAAGTTAAAATAATAAATTTCATAAGTTTTAAACTCACTGCTTATATACTCGTTCTTTAACGATTCATTGGTAGCCTTAATCGAAAGTGCTCGGTATTGGGAGGGTAATTAACTATGCTTGCTTTATAGGAAACACAGAACATATAAAAGTTCTCACCAAATGAGAGCGAAATCTCTAGTGTCTTATCTACTATTCATGCCTTGAAATTATCAAACAGCAATCTTCCGAAAGAGGTGTGGCGGATCCGATTTGGTGACTCATGGGGATAGGTTTCTTTCCATCTTTGGCTAGTCAAATCTAAGTTATAATTGAGTGGGTATAAAAAAATGAAAATGGAATGGGAAATGATAAGTTAAACTTGATAACTTAAATCTGTACTAAAGTCTTAAGTCATTTGAGATTTTATTTAGTGCATATGCTTAGTATGCTTTATCTTATCATATCCATATCTTTGGAAAGGTGATTGCGATTTTAATTGCTAATTTTTTACCTTTAAATCCAGAATGGCAGAAGAAAGAGCATTTGACTCGGCGGTGCAACATCCGTTGGCATTGTCATCAATCTTTGGCGAGCTCATCAGTTTGGTGGCGTGGATTTCCATATCGAATGAACAAGTTGATAGGCGACTGGCAAGTAAACTCATCCCGCGCGTGCGGCAATCTCTGAAAAGGCTAAAGTTGTGACCTCTGCGTAGGGTCACTTCAAAAGCAATCAGTCTTTGAGGCTGATCGGAGACATCATGAAAGTTTTACTTGGCGGATGGTCTCTTTTGTCCCTCGGAATAATCAATCGCCGGTGAACCATTCATCCGGGGAGCATGATCTTTGAAGCTTCTTCATCAGGAAAGCTTAGCGGGAAGAAGAAAAAAATCTTGAGTTCGTGCTTAACACTTTGCCTCGACAACAAGCATGGACGGTGAGTGTTCCCAATCGGTTTGATAACCTTAATGGGTTAAGCGGAACTTACGATCAAACGGACCCCCACGTCAGTTCCGGCTCTCGCAGAAAAACCCTATATCTGCAGCATCGGGTTCTCAAGTTGCCAGAGTGATGAAAAGAAAATATGAGTCCATATCGAGGATGAGCTCCTCCAAGGAGACCTCATCGCAACTCAATGCGGGGCAGACAATCCATGTCCCACGGTGAATATCGGGGTGTGACACTTGGAAGTGTCATCCACCCGGGTCGGTGGAAAGATGCAGAATATGGAGGCCAAGCCTCAAAAAAAAATTGCTCAGCGAGGGCATGGCGTGACATCCGTGTAATTCAGGAGATCGCTACTCAACGATGGGAGGAAAAAGAGGGCTATGATAAAGAATATGGCGGTAGACACGCGGAGAATCCTCAGGGGATCCATCATCATTACTCATCCCGAGGAGGTTAACCCATCAAGCCCTCTAGCGAAGAAATTTGATTCCACTTGGGTCGGAAGTTCATGGAATGCCGAAATTCATGTCAAGGATGAAGAAGAAGAGGAAGAGGAAAAGCTGAAGTAGTGTGTGGTGCAACAAGTTGGTGAGCCATCGGTGTCATGAATCAACATAAAGCAAGATACCTCCCTGAGAAAAAAAATGTTCAAATAGAGCATCCTCGAGTCTTGAGGAGAGAACAACAAGAAGAAGAAGAAAGGAAGAAAATCACCTTCGAATCTTCACTTTGGCGGGAAGATAAATTGACAGATGAAAGCCAAAGATAAAGAAAATGCTTCGGTTGAATATGAAAATGGCGAAATGATGATCTGAATGATTGCGATGATGCGATTATCAAGAATATTGTGGCTCCCCAAATAATCATCAAGCTAGCAATGCCAACAATCCTCCAATAAATTTGATCTCACGTGCTTGAGTCCAAATTGGGCAGCGAGATTGAAATAAATGAGTCATTTCAGCACTGCTTCTCGAATATTTAAACTATATCAGCGTGACACCTCTCAACTTGATATTATCTTGAATGAGAAGATCAAAGGATTATATGCGAAGGCGGCGAGAGAAAAATTGGTGAACAAGGCCCTGAGTATGATTAAATTCACCAAGGGATATTCAATGCCAAAGTTTAATCTCTTTGATGGAAATGGTAATCAGCGACATCAGCCCAATTCAAAGCATCCTGGCAACACAGTAATGCATTATTATTAGTCTTCATCGATAGAAACTTAGCTGAATGGTATCTGAGTTATCAAATGACCATCAGACTTTTCGAACTTGAAAACATGTTCATTAAAAGGTTATTGTATCAAAAGACAACAATTCGATCTCTTGAGAAGAGGAAGAAAAGGAGTCATTAGATATATCACGTTGGCGAAATATGAGTATGAAATGTGAACAACAATTAGAGAAGAGCATGATTCAATTCTTGATGGGCAACATTGATGATAAGATGGCCTTATCTTTGCATGGCTTCAATTACCACATTTCAAGAGCTACTTGATAGTGGCTAAATTTGAGAAATTAAATTTATCGTTCAGATGGCCAAGATAAATCCAAAAAGCAAAGCTCTCGAAGAAAGGTGAAAACATTTCACCTCTGAGGATCTGATAAGCGGTTAGTATAAATGAAGAAAGGCTGTTTAAGAAAAACCAAGGCGATTGTTCAATCGCTCCACCAGCTCATACCGAGGTAATGATGTACACCGAGGGTAAAGATGAAGGTGGCGACCAAAGCAACAAGGCGAATGACTCGATGGCGACCTAAAGAAAAGAGAACAAAGTATTCTTTTAGAGGAAAGTATCCCATTGTTTAAACATGCACTCAAAGTAGGTCTCCAACTAAGTGTAAATACAGAAATTTGGACAAGCGATAATCCCTAACTCATCCCATATCATCAGATTTTCGGCCATCACATTTGAAAGATTATTACATTTTCAAGATTTAGAAGCGAGACCTTATGTTAGAGCCTCCAGCGAGTCACATTTTGAGAAGATGATCTATGCCGAGACGAGCCTGATCCCTCATATTCGTGAAAGTGATGAAATTATAATCTGTGATCTTATTGATCCGGTTCCTCGTGAATCTTATGAACTTGAGAACTCTTAGATGGCTATCTCTAGATGTACAACATCAGGGATAAGATAAAGTCATGGTTCAAGGTTTCAATGAGAAGGGAGCTATGGGTCATTGACCTCCTCTTAAATTTGGAGACCTCTGAAGCCAAATTTCATGTGATCGATCTGAGATACTTCATTGAGCCCAGGTGCGACCATGGCTTCATAAGTATGGCATTGTCCCATCTACATTGCATCGATGTATGAAATATACAAAGGATGGAGAAGAATGCCAAATTGTGGGTGACATCCTTTATTGCATGAAATGAAGATTTATCAAGATGCGGTTATTTCCTTCCAGGAATCAAAGCTAACAAAACAATAGCAAATCATCTACTTCAAAACCCATAAAGAACAAGTTAAGAAGAAGGAGAAGATAAAATGAATAAAGAAAAGGAGATTGTTCCAAATATCCCTAGGGATATAAAGAACAAGTCTAAAATCAATAACACTGTCCCTCATCTAGGCAGTGATACTGAAGAAGAAGATGAATGTGTTCCTTCTAAATCCAAAGGTCCATGCAATCTTCGTAAAAGCTTGAGGAAAATCGGTTTGACTCGATTATGAGTTTGAATCGCTTTTGAAGGTAAGGTGCAATGCACCTACTTTAAAATAATCATAGATCCATCGGTAAAACTCGTAGTCACTCTATTCCTCCTCAACATTTTAAAGAAATCACCCCTCGAGAAACTCACAAAGTCGGGTGACCTTCTATGTACCTCCTCTCCACGGAAAACATGGGCGGAAGCTTTTTTAAATAGGGTGTCAAGAAGAAGATCGATTGGGTAATGCAATTATCGAAGAAGAAGAAGCTATATGAAGAATACCAAAATATTACTCTCAAAGATGCAAAACCTGCGAAACATGGGGTCAGTTGGAGCAAGTAAGCAAAGGACTAAGCTCTTTGAAATGATGTGGTACCCAAAGGTTCTCAAACCATTGGTAAGAGAAATAAACACACTACCAAAGGCCTTGGTTTCATCCAAGACAGCGGTCACAAGAATATACATTTATACGGGAATAGAAGTTGAGTGATGATGAGGATGAGAATTTCATTCTTAATGTTAGTCTCACAAATAATGAAGAAGTAGAAGCGGCTGAAGAGCTTGAAGATGGTGGGAGGTAGCTCTTATGGATGAACAAAGAAATTAATTTGGGACGGGAGGATCCTGCCTACTTCTGAAGATAAAGTGGAAGAATTAAAAACTTTGCTCGTGAATTGAGGATTGCTTTACTGACATATGTTGAAATGCCGCTTATCCTGATATAGCGGTTCACAAACTAGCAATTAAACCAAATGCAACACCAGTCAAGCAAGCCTCTAGGCAAATGAGATTGGAGGTTGAAGAACAGGTAATTCGAGAAACCGAAGCTCATTGAAGCTTGTTTTATTGAGAAGAAAAATATTTGGCGGATAATATTGTCCCGTGAAAAGAAGAATGAATTGATTAGTATCTATCGAATTTAAACAAAGCATGTCCAAAGGATGACTTTCCTTCCGTATCGAAGCTGTTAGTGGATAACACTTCAAACCGACATGTTCTCATTTATGGATGGATTGTCATACAATCAAATCAAGATGGCTCACGAAGATGAGAAAGCATACCTCATTGGGCATATATTGCTTATTGATCATTCTTGCTTGAAGAATCTTTGGAGCTACATACCAAGAGCTATGACACGAATCTTTGGCGAGTTGATTCATCAAAAAGTAGAATGCTATGTTGATGACCTCGTTGTCGAGTATAGATGCAAAGATCATCTCGATGATTTAAGGATGGTCTTTGAAAGAATCGAGAAAATATGATCTCAAGATGAATCCCTCAAGTCTTTGGAGTTTCTTGGAAAGTTCCTTGGATATGTTGTGCAGATGGAGGATTGAAATCGATCCCAAAAATCAGCGTTGCCTCCTCAAGGAGTCTTGTCAACTTCACTCCACACAGGACATCATTCATTAGAAGATTTATATCAAATCGTCGGCGGTCGACCCTTTGCAAAATTAATGAAGAAAGATACTCCTTTCAAGTGGGATGAAGAATGTCAAGAGGCCTTCGGCGATTGTCGAAATATCTTGAACCCACCCATTCTTGCTCAATCCGGAAAGCCTCTCATCTTGTACCTGCACGGCTTTGGAGGAATCTCTAGGTGCTTTGTTGGCTATGACATAATGGAAGGAAAGGAGAATGCTTTACTATATTAATCGAAGATTAATAGGAAGCGTTATTCTCAATTGAGAAGCATTGTTTGGCGTTAATTTTCTTTGCCCAAAAGCTTCGTCATTACATGCTATCTCATAAAATTACCACCCTTATCTCAAGGATCGATCCGTTGAAGTTCTTGATGACAAGACCAGCGTTCAATTAAGCAGCACGATGGGCGTCCTTTTATTACAATTTGATATTACATATGTTCCCGAGCGGTGAAGGGAAAATTCTAGCGATTTTCTTTCATCCCATCCATTCATTGCTTCGATGATCTTCACGATGAGCAAATCATGCACATATATGAAAAGAAAAGACAAATGTGAAATTGTATTTTGATGGAGCTTATCCATTAGATACACTCAACCCTCAAATCTCCCAAAGGCTCAAGCGGTATGGTCTCATCTTGATCACGAAGGTGGTATAATGAGACATTCTTATAAATTAACTCAACCACCAAAACAAGCGAGAATATGAAGCGTTGGTGGCGAGGTTTAGAGGAAGCCATTTCCATGGGAATTTGCAAATTTATGGCGATTCTCAACTCGTCATTAATCAAGTGTTGGGCCTTTACAAAATCAACAAGCTTGAATTGGCCTACTATCACAAATGAGTTCTCGAGCTTATGAAGCAAATTCCAAATGTCATTATGAGTCTCGAGCTAGGAATAGCAGCGGTGCTAGCTAAATGGCAGTATGGATGACGATACTAATTAGTGTTTGCACTCGTCAGTCCAGCCAATAAGTTTAAAATCCCCGCTGGAAGAGGGGTCATCAAACACAAATCAGCAGGGTGCAGCTCATGTTGCTCCTTACACTCCCTTACAAATTACTTCTCAAAGTCAACAAGACAAGCTTCAAACCATTCGGATGAAAGACTTCAACGAGGAAATGCAAAACCACATGAAATCCTTATAGTAGAAGAGAAGGAAGGCGACAACCGTCGACTACTTCAAGGAAGACAAATTGCCAATAAGTCGATAGGTACACTTGAGAAAAGGCTTTATATGCTTATGTTGGCAATACTCTGTATCGTAGATCCTTCGAATAGATGTGGCTGCGATGTTTGGGAATAGAAGAATCCAACAATGTAATTGTTGAAATCCATCAAGGACTTTGTGGTGCACCTCAGTCCTAAATGGCTTTCAAAATTAAAAGAATTGGATACTATTGGATCTATGGTAAAGATTGTATCAATCATGCGAGAGATGCCATGAATGTGTCCCGGTAACATAATTCATCGACCTCCAAATCATTTGCATCCACGATAGCATCTTGGCCGTTTGAGTCTTTGGGGATGTAATTGGACCAATTGATCCCATCATTTGGTCGCGCTTCATCTTAGCGACCACGATTACTTCTCAAGTGCTGCACCATTTAAAAGTTCTGGTGAACAAGTGACTAACTTCTTTACCCATAATATTATAGATTTGGTGTACCCGCGAATCATTTTCGGATAATGGTTCCTTCAAAAGTACTAAAGTTTTATAAATTTTGTCGGCATAAGATTGATTGGCGATATTATCAATTTATAATCCAGCAAATGGCTTTGAGGCATTTAATAAAACACTAGTCAAATTGCTTAGAAAAATTCTCACAAGAAATAAAAGGGTGGCATACCAAACTTGTAGGCGTTATGGGCTTCTCCACTTACAAAACTCCAAAGTCTACCCCCACTTGTGTTTGGGGTGCGATTTGCCACTTTCAGTTGAACTACTTTTGCTCAGGTAGCCATTCAACAAAATCTTACCCAAGATGAGAATGCTCTCTGGATGGAAGAGCTTGATGCAGAGTTAGCTCAAGCTCAAATCTAAAATCTCGGCGAGGATGTCGAGCATTCGATCATCTGATGCATCCGAGCTTTTGGAAGGAGAATTGGTCACAGTGTTTGAGAAGAAGAATCATCCCTCATCAGAATTGGTGGTAAATTTGAACCTAATGGGAAGGACCTTTTGTTATTGAAAAGGTATATCGAGGAGCTGTCATCTGACTTCAAAGGTGAAAGACCAATCCATCAAGCGGTCATTTAAAGAAATATTACACATGAAAGTGTGATTGGATAAATCTGCATTTGAAAATCTTTATTGTCAAACACTTATGAAAATTTTTTATTGGAAATTCTCTTGTAACACAAGAATGCATTTCCAAAATAAAATAAAATCCCCACAGTTAGGCAGGGGGCATTTTTTAAAGTTTTATAGTAAAAAATACGAGTTCTGGTAAGGCAGGGGCCTTTCTTTCTCTTTGGGTTGACATCTAGTGAGATCCATGCATACTCAATTATGTATTCAAATTCTAATTTAAAAGTCTTTGACCAAAGAAAAATTTTCAAGTCAAACTTCAACAAACCAAGTTGGAACATTTTTTCCATCCCACTTCAAATCTAAAGGCTCGAGTTGGTGTATAAGGTGTCGGACTCAACCAAAAATGGTAGAGTGTGGCTCACACTCAACTGCCAAGGCGTAGTAAGAGATCCCCATCTTGTAGAGGATAAAATCCTTCATCAATTGCTCAAGTCCACGACTCAGTGGGTGTATAAGGTCGATTCAACACGCCAAAATGTAGAAGTTGTGAATGCTTACTCAACACGCCAAAGGTAGTAAGGGATCCTCTATACGTTAGTTCAAAGACAAGAGCATCCAAATCCCCAAATCTCTCCAACTTGGTGAGTTCAAGTGACGGCGAAATTATCCCCTTATGGTGGGTCATCTTTCAAAATTCTACAAAACAATATATCCTCGAGAAGGCCTTAAGCGAGTTTGAATCAAATACAAATGTAAAATCTCAACTCCTTCAATAATCTATCAAAGCAAGACCAAAGGAAATTCTTCTTGATAAGTGTCAGCAGGGCGAAGAAGCTATCCCAATGTTAAAAGCTAAATCTTTGAACTAAGGGAGTTTTTTGTCATCAAGATATTACATGTGCAAAGGATTGATGACTCTTTTCCATTGATTCAACACAAGCTCGAGGTGGGTGTCATTTATCCTTCTACAAGCGGCAGGGCTAGGCGAAGGTAATTTGTATTGCGATGAATCTCGAGATGATTGGACTTTCTCCCATCAAATCCGTCAAGGCATGAAGCCGGGATAAAGGAGGCACAAGATAGAATCCTCAGATGAAATCTTCAACAAGTCCATCAAAGCACAAAATACGGGGAGAAGACATTTCTATCTCATCAACTCCATCCAGCTCAGGCCTGGCCGGAGGAGTAAAATAAATCCCAAATTGAGATGAATCTTTAACAAGTCAGTCAAAAGCAAAAGGAGGATGTTCTCATCTCACCGACTCCATCAAGTCCACCAAGGCACAAAGTCAGGACAGGAGGAAAATACAAATTCCAAATCTCGAGACTGAGTCTTCAACAAATCACTTCAAAACATGGTGATGCATCAAATTCTCGACAAGTTGATGATGACAAGTCAAATCATCTCTCCTTCATCTAGTCCATCAAGCACAAAACATTGAATGACAACAAAATCTTGATTCATGAGCTGTGCTAAGAGTAAAATGCTTGCCCAGAGTTATACTCACTTCTATCGAAGGCAAGTAACATCAAAGTTATTGAAATTACAACGTGACATCCAAGCAAATCTCTTGGAGATCGCAAGATCATCATACAACAAACACGGTCCCATGCGCGCACCATGTTTGTTGGGGTGTTGACCTACTATGTGTCATTTAAAATTAAATAAATGACAAGAGTTAAAACTAATCACGGTCGAAATTAATTAAATTCATTTGATTTGAAAATTGACTTCATATGCATCGAAAGCATCAAAATAATTAAATAGAAAATATCGAATCAATTAATGATCGATCAATTAAAATTAATTTTTTAATGAAATTATGCTATCAATTCGAGAAGCCGACGGCGATAATCGACCTCCGTTTTGAAATTGATTGTGCGTCCAAAGCGTCGAGATTCAACGACACCGATGATTCGGCAAAGTGTGCGCGAATGTCGATCAACCAATGTGATGCCACAAATTTACTTTCATCCATTCGCGTTGGCGACCCGATCCGAAATTGATCGTATTGCATTGGCTAAGCGAAATAAAATTGACACCCATATTGCTAGGGTTTAGTGCATAAATTAATATCACATAAAATAATGTTAAATTATAATTAAAGGGACTAATTTAATCTCTTAAAACCTTTAATTCCCTACCAAACTCATTCACCAATCGGAGGGCCACCTAAAAATAAAGCGTTGACCTCATTTTCACAATCCTTTTGCATTCTCGACATTTCCCTGCTCGTTTCGCTCTTCCCTCCCTTCTGGTGACTCTCGTTCGATTGGTTTTCGAGCTAGGGACGACAAGCGATCCTTCCTCGCGACATTTCCCTCTGGTTCTCTTTCTTTCTTTCGGTTTCCCCTTGCTATGCAGCTTCCTCGGTTTCCCTTTGCGATCTCTCGTTGCTCGGCATTTCTCCCTTCCATTTCCTCCCTGAAACTTCTTGATTCTTTCTCTTGCTTTTGTCACTGAGGAAGCAGGAATCCTTAGCAATAAAAAACCCCTTTCCTCCTTTCCTCTTAGCATTGAAACCTCAGTTGATGCTTAAATTCCCTTTTATCATCATGTGGTAGTCAAAAGAAAAATATATGAAATGAAACTTCTGTGTGATATCTTGCTAAAAATCTTATCTATCAAAGTTTATGTCTCCACACCACCATGCCTTTCTTGGTGTGGTGGTCGATCTCATGTATATCAAAGGATTTGTAAACTGATAAGCAAATAAAATTGAGAAAATTCTTTGTTATATTGTACTATCCCATGTTTCTTCGTGGTAAATAAATCTTCTAGGGTGTCTCATACCTCTTTTTCTTGGTGGTGGGAACTAGTCTCAAAAATTATCTTGGATGGCCAGGAGAAATCAAATTTGATAAATAAAATGTGAAATGTCTAAGTATTTAAAAAAGAAGAAGAAGAATACATGCATATGATTATTCATGCTATCTCTTCATCATATTATATAACAATTGATGCTTACCATGCTTAGCTTAGTTGTTACGAATCTTCATAGCATATGATTACTTATAAAGTTCAAATTCATTTTGTCTAAGTGTTTATTATGCCATATGAATGGGTGAGAAATGAAAATGTGACACTATGCATGGAAAGATACATGTCATATATCATTTAGAAAATAAATGGCAAAGCTTCTAAAATGCTTAAATTGAAATGATTGGTTGCATATTCAAAGTGTTATCTCATTTTATTCAGTTTGAATCTTTAATATGCAAGATAAATGAAATCTCATGACTTTTTGAAGCAATGTTCTTTTTTGCTTCCATTTGATTCATATAATCAAGAATCAATTATTCTAAAATGCATGTGATTTGTTAAAACTATACTTGATCTGATAAGTGATTAAGAACAAATCATATCAAATCACTTGGTTTGCAATGCATTCATATTTTTATAGACATCTCACTTGATACATGCAGTACATGAAAGAGTCAATATATCTTATAGATATCTTACTTGACTCATGACAAATAGTTGAGAGAAAACTTTCTTATAGTCTTATAGAATAGACATTTACTTGATCAATGACAAACAGAAATGGTCAAATTCACTTGACACAAATGTTACACTCCGGTTTGGTCTTGCGGGTCCTTAACAAAACCTAAAATCTAATGATGTGTAAATCTTAGAAGTTAAATTCAACAAAGATAAATCGCATCATTGTTAATGTATCCTCTCAAATTCAAATTTAGAAGAAAATCTCAAATCCCACAAGTATGTAATTTCAGGTTTGGAGAGCGATAGATCTTGAAATAATTCTAGATTTGATCTCTCAAAATAGTGAGTTGGCCTTATCTATTAGGTTTGGTCTTGGTTAAATTAAAAAAAAAAAAAAAAACTAAACTTGCAAATTGAATCACGTTTCAGACATTTAATGTTCATACAATATTTTAAAAGATACTTGTATGTATGTTGAAGTGTTCAACAATAGGACATGCAGTTAGGTATAAAATAAAGACAGTGTTACATCATCCCATTTGGTCTTGGATGGTGCGGTTAACCAAAATCCGTAAAACTCATGCTGCATTACAATCACATCAAATACAAAAAAAGATCTTTACTTGGTTTGGTCTTGGATGGGTCAAACAAAAAAAATTTGATATTATAAGAATTTCAAATTAATAATATCGAAAATAATTTTGTCATAAATACATATGAAAGATGTTGACATAGCTTCAAAATTCAAATTCGAAGAAAAGTCTCAAACCCCATCCTCATGTTCAAACTAGAGTGATAAGGTTTTGAAGGATTATACTTCTTGAGATAATGAATTACCGTCCTCTGTAGAAAACGTGAGTAGGAAGATATTGATTTAACCATGAGGAGTAATTATAATTAAGATTTCAATAATAAATTATTATATATATTCAAATCTAAATCAATCATAAAATGATCAAAATTCAAAAAAATACAAAAATATTAAAAAAAATGAAATTAATTATTTAACTAAAATAAAATAAAATAAAATAAAATAAAATCAATTCACCCCTCCGCAATTGTTTATCTTCGGGTGACAAATTAAGAAAACTTTTGCTCACAAAAGCGTGTCATTAAATGTAATTACTTTCACTCAAATATTTCTAAGTGGAGGGCGTGTCTGTCGCGTGGGTTTTGCATTCTTTCCATAAATGGTTACGACACGAGCCTGGGTGGTTTCGATATGCACCACTAAATTACGGTGAGTACGGCTGTTCCCCGGCTTTGCTCTTTGAGTTGTGAAATGTAGAATGTATTTGGTTGGGCAAAAGTCATATGTTAGCTAAGTTGACTTATATTTGTCCCCCACAAACTCACCCGTCTAGGACACCTTGGGCGGCGTAACCTAATATTCGCGGATCCTTGGTCGTTGTTACCTCCTCCCTGCGGACAGGATCATGACGGGATGGCGGAACCATGGGATCTTGATGGCGTTCACAAAAGTTTTATTAAAATAATAAATCTTAAGTTCTAAACTCCACTCCTCATTATATACTGGTTCTTTAGCGATTGACTAGCTTAATCAAAGTGCTCTCTCGGTATTGAGAGGGTAGTGCTATACTTTGCGCTTATAGAAAACACGGAACCATATAAAAGTTCTCACCAAATGAGGAATCTGGTAGTGTCTTTGTTATTCATCTATCTTTTAAAATTATCATGACACACAATCTTTTCTTTAGAAAGAGATTGGTGGTGAATTTTCGGATCCCACAGATACTAGAGGTTCTCTTCTTAGGGAGCAACAGGCCATGGAAGGTGAAGAGGTTGATCAAGGAGATACCATCAACCCATCACCTTTGGCAGCAGTTAAGGTAGAAAGATGATTAGATTGATATTGACGGCATTGCGGGACTTGTTAGCGGCGGTCGGTGCTTGAACAAGCCCCTCCGGTTCATCCTAGTATGTCGATGTTCGGCTGGTAGTGCATGTCTTAGGCCCAATTAAGACTCTACCTCCCATTAAGCAAGGTAGCATTAGTCTGTATAGGAAGGTAGTGGATAGTACCTCCATACATGAAAAAGATTTAAAATCTATGGTTGAGCAACAAGTGAAGGAAGCTTTGGCTCAAGCCTGGGGAGAATCATCAGTTTCAAAGGGTAGACCCTACCCAGAGGGATTCGATGATATACAGTATCCCAAGGGTTTCTTGCCTCCTTCCTTCAAAAGCTTTGATGGCAGTGGGAATACGAGGCAGCATATAGCTCACTTCAGGGCTAGTTATTGTAATGCAGGTGACAATGATGCTTTGTTCTTTAGACTCTTTGTTAGTAGCCTAGCGGGTATTTCTTTTGATTGGTTTACTGAACTGCCCAATAGTTTAGTTAAGATATTTATTAAGTTAGAGCAACTCTTCATTAAGAGATTTGCTGGAGCCTAGCAAAGGGTTATTGTAGGTGATCTCGTTATAGCCCAACAACACTCTCATGAGTCACTTGTTGATTTTATTCTCTGATGGCATAACCTGAGTATGAAGTGTGAACCACAGCTGTCCGAACAATATGCCATTGAGATTCTCTTGATGAATGTCTATGGCCCGATCGCCTTCATCTTTAAGGGCTTCACCATAAAGACATTTGAGAAGCTAATCAACAAGGCATCTAATCTACAAGGAGAGGCCAAACAGTTGTCTTTTCCAGATCAGTTTTCCAAGCAGAAATCTTAAAAGGTCTATGAAAAGAAGCCAAGAGCAGTAGTAGTGGTTGACAAGAGGAAGCAGCCAGCAAGAGATCAATCCGAGAGACCAAGACCTCAGCAGCCTCCACCTCCTTCGCCACCACCGAGGTAGCCGACCTCCACCACACCCGACCCAGACCAACCACCCATACCACCAGGTAGTAGCATGCATATCGTAGCTATGGTCCACCACTCTTTTAGATAAGTTAAACAAACCTTATTCTTTTAAGAGGAGGTAATCGAAAATCTTTAAGAACCTCTTAAAGAACCTAATTTTTTAGCTACCCCAAACTAGGAGAGGAGAAGTAGCAAAACTCATGATCAAACTTTTGCCCCTTGCTAGGCCACATTTTGGAGGATTGCTTTACATTTAAGGATTGGATTGAACACGTTTCAAGATGGATATATTATCCCAAAGGAATACCTTGTACCTTCCAGTTCCATTAGGGTAATCCTTGGGGATACAAGTGATCTACCAAAAAGAAGGTTGGGACATTTCTTTGTCTAAAACTCTAAGAAAATAATTCTAAAGATCAGAAGCTTTCCTTGCGGTGCAGTCAACTCAAACCTCCAACAAAGGAAGGTTTGCAAGTTGCGGTGCCAACTCTAGGAAAGTGGGAGCTCAGTAGCGGCATGTTATCCGGGATAGCCCCTCAGCGACCCGGCCATGTCAGACTCCCAGCCTTGATTGCAGCTTCCACACCGGTGACTTCCACCATTTCAACTAGCTCTTCTATTTCTACTAGTAGAACTCTTGAATCAGCGGATAAAGGCATCAAATCCCTTACTCCACTTACTCTTGAATCAGCGACTTCTACTTTGTACCCCCAAATACTTTCAAGAAATTAAAGAATAAAGCTTATTTGAATTACATCGATCTCTTACGATGTTAGCTTCTTCTATTCCTAATGATAACTCTTCAAGTCTAATTAACTATAATAATTGATCTTCCTCTTTGATTGAGTTGGACTTTCCAACTTTGAATACTGAGTTCACTTGAGACTTGGAATCATCTATTAGAGTCTCATAGGAGAAGCTATAGGTGAGCCTAAAGTGCAGGTAGAACTTGCCACCACCTTGCCTCTAGAGATTGCAAAGTCAACCTCCATAGTGGTGAGGTTCTACCTCTAGGGCACACCTAGATAGAGAAACATGTCATTGTGCGAAGATGAAGCCCTTCCATAGGATGCTCCACCCTTGGATATGCTTGTGGAAGACCGAAGGTGGACTACAACGTCCTTTCTCATCTAAGAAAGTTGCCATCTAAGCTAAGCATATATAATGCCCTTGTCTTATCCAAAGATATGAGGGAATCACTAATCAAGGCTCTCCTTGATCTCGAGATATGCTTAGCTCGGTGGCCTATAGTGAGGAAGCACACTCTGAAGAAGCCCAAGGGATCACCTTTACGAATGAAGACCTTCTACTTGGGGACTTGGAGCACAACCATCCCCTATACATTATAGTCGACATGGACAGGTTTAGACTCGCCATGGTTCTTGTAGATTAAGGTGCATTAGTAAATATTATGAGTCTAAAGACCCTTGCCTATTTAAAGATCGACATCTCTACTCTCCGAGGAGATATGATGATGTTGATAGGATTCAATGATCAAGGCGAGCGGGCTTTAGGTTCCATAGTGTTATCGTTGGAGATCGGTGACTAGAAGATTGAAGCCAAGTTTTACATCATTGATTCAAATAATTCATTCACCACTTTGCTTGGTAGGCCTTGGATACATGAGCAAGATCATTTCCATCATGCATCATCAAAGATGGAATTGAGTATGTGTAAGGATGAAAAGTCATTTTCGTTAGAGAGGTTGAGATCTATGAGGATGCGACCTACTATCTTCCTCAAAACACCCAATCACGTGAACTTGGACAAAATTCAAATGCAAATGCAAAAGTAAAATAAAATGAAGCAAAATAAAAGATAAAATAAAATGAAAAGAAAAGAAAAGTCAAGTGAAAAGAAAGGGGTGAAGAAGAAGTGGATCCCATCACATTCCACCCACAATTCATTCCATCATATGGACATGTGGGTAGGATGGCTCAACCTCCACTGAGGGAGAGAAATAAAGGAGTTCAGGTGGAGACCCTAGTTGGCCTTGACCAATAGAGTCATGTTCTTCATAGGAGTACCCCTATTCACATAGACTTGGAATCCTGAGGATGAGTCTAATGTGATTATTACCAACCAACCCCTCTCAGTGGGTTCCATTGGAGGTGACTTTTGATCTAGCCAGAGATGAAGACCAGGCCTCCAAGCAAAGCAAAGTATTTGAATATGGTTTATGTGAAACTATTCGACAGTAGTTGGGAACCTTAGCTCTTACCTCACTTACATCTCAGAAAGTTGAAGGTTTAGTAGTTAAGGAAGTCCCTAAGTCTTCTAGTGACATGAAGCAGAAGAGGTTCTTTTTGGGTTCATCATCCTCAAGTCCAGAGCTGGATGTAGGACTTGAGGAAGATACTTTTAAAGAATTAATGGAATTACCTTTTGACTTTTACTCACCTTGTGTTCAAAATCTTATATGAAAGGTTTAGTTCCTCTCACACTTGGTAAACACAGTCGCTTTCAAAAAAATTATGGAACAATATAGGCGGGGAAATCAAGAGCTAGGATTTGTTGATTAATTCGGTCGATGATAAGATTATTACTAGTTGTTTACCAACCATTTGAAATCGATAGTTTATTCTCACACATACAACTCTTATGAGAATGTGTGTTTAGAAACTCAGATGATCCAGATGATCTCCAAGTCAAAGAGGCACCACCAGAATTTGAAGAGGAGATTCATTCAATAATCGACAAGCTCAAAGAAATCAACCTCGGGATAAAAGAAAATTCATGCATACATAGTTCATTCTTTGAATGAAGAGAAACCAATGACTTAGTTAGGCTATTGGAGTTTAAGACTTCTTGCATAGTTATGAAGAAATGCTGATTATCTCCTAACATAGCAGTCCAGCTAGAAATAGACCTAATGTTACTCTATTAAGCTCCTAAATGTATGTGATTAGAAATTGAACAATAGGTCATTTGAAGTCAAGAATCGATGCTTTGGTTTCATCGGGGAAGAAAAATATCTAGTTAGCTAGTGTCATCCCGTTAAGAAGAAGAATGGCCAAATTCATATTTGTTGATTTTAGGGACTTAAATCGGCATGTCTAAGGATGAGTTTCCTCTTCCTACTAGAATTAATGGTGGACATTGCCTCATCTCATGCATCTTCTCTTTCATGGATGGTCATGCTATAACAAATCAAGATGTCTCCGAAGATGAAAGAAATACTTCTTTTCAAACCACGATCTCTTATAGGGTCATGCCTTTCGATCTTAAAATGTTGGTGCTACATACCAAGGGCCATGACTTGGATATTCAATGAACTCATCCATCATCGGGTTGAGTGCTACATTGATGATCTAGTCAAGAGCAAAGAAAAGGAAGACCACTCTTTGACTTGAGAGTAGTTTTGAATAGTTAAGACATAATATAACCTCAAAATGAATCCCTTGAAGTGTGCATTGAGTCTTTGGGAAATTCCTTGGGTTTGTTGTTTCGGGGAATAGAAATAGATCGAAAAGATCAAAGATATCTTAGAAAAGTCACCTCCTAAGAGTTTAACTCAACTCAGATCCTTTCAAGGATAGCTGGCATATCTAAGATGTTTTATCTCAAACTTATCAGGGAGATGCAAATCATTCTCATCATTTGTCAAAAAAGATGCCAAGTTTAAGTGGGATGATAAGTGTCAGCATGCTTTCAAAGATATCAAAGAGTACTTGGTGAAGCCCGTTCTAGCGACCTATCCTGCGGTTGTTGATCCTTTGCGCATTGGATGACTCTCTTGCTCTGTTGGCCCAAGCCAATGATGAGGAAGGAAGCGCTCTCTACCTACCTCATCGTCGATCCTCTGAAGCAAACTATCCACCTATTGAGAAATGCTAGCTTTGATCTTTGCATCTCGAAGCTATGACACACATGCTTTCTCATAAGGTGAACTTGATCTCCCAAACCAATCCTGCGGTACCTCACCACAGCTTTCGGACATTTGGCTCGTTGGTCCATGATACTCTCATAGTTTGATATCACATTTGTACCCCTTCGTGCGATAAAAGTACATGCACTAGCGGATTTCTTAGCGACACCCACTTCTTGCGATTCTCTGGCGATGATCTCCCAGATGAACAAATCATGAACTTAGGGAGGCGCAACCAATGGGAGATGTATTTTGATGGTGCTCTTCTTTTCTTAAGGTGAAGCACCGATCTATTCTCCCAGGAAAGGCAGGGGTAGGAATAGTTCTTCTAACTCCAAACCATGATGTGATGAGATTCTCATACTATCTTTCAACCCACACAAAAGCTGAGTATGAGCTATTGATTTAGAGTTAGCCATCACCATCAATTTCAAGAGCATCAACATCTTTGGGGATTCTTAGTTGGTCATCAACCAGATTGCTGGGTCCTACCATGTCCTCAAACCCAAGCTTCGTCATTACTATGAGTATACCATGAAGTTGTTGGCTCGGATTCCTAAAGTCACCATCTACAAGGTTCCCTGAGCAGGGAACGTAGTAGCAGATGCCTTGGCCAAACTTGCCAAAGAGTTGGCACATCCGGAAGATGAGTCCATTTCAATATGGGTCCAAAATAAGTAAGTCTTATCTCTTATTGATGTTGAACTCATCAAGAGACTTTCTCTTGAAGGGGAGGTTGTCGTTGCCATAATGGACAAGGAGCTAGATTGGAGGCAACCGTTCATAAATTACTTGAACACCAGCAAACTACCTCAAGAGAAATCATAAACTCATCAGGTGAAACAGAGAGCTCTCTCCTATGCTCTTGTTGATGGTACCATGTACCACCGGTCCTTTGACCAGATGTGGTTACGTTAATTAGGAAAACATGAAGCCCATGGCATTGTAACTGAGGTACATTCAGGTCTATGTGGAGCTCATCAATGTCGATCAAAGATGAAGATCAAAGACTTGGATACTAGCCTTCTGATCACATTGCATGGGTAGCTAGGAGATGCCATTGTGTCAGTGCCGCGGTGTGGTCCTCCACCACCCAATATTCTACACCCTACTTTGGCTTCATGGCCATTAAGTGTTGAGCGTATTGTAGGATCGATCCTCCTTCTTAGGGCATCGATTCATCTTAGTTTCTGACTACTTTTCCAAGTGAAGCCATCCCACTCAGAGGTCACACCATGTGCTTTTTTAGGAACCATATATCATATATAGGTTTGGGGTGCCTCAAATTATATTGATAATGGTATTGCATTCAAAAGCACAAAGATCAATAGCTTTGCCAGAACATATGATATAGATTGGAGATACTCCGCCATCTACTATCCTAGAGCTAATGGTTTACCAGAAGCATTCAAAAAAACTTCATCCAGATACTGAAGAAGAATCTTGATGATAATAAACAACAGTGGAATGAGTAGTTGGTTGAAGCCTTGTGGACCTACCATACCACATCAACTCCAACTCATTTTCTTAGTGTATGGTCCCAGTGGTTCTCCTAGAAGTTCAACTCCCATCACTAAGGATAGATATTGGGTAACGATATCACTCTGAGAGCATAATGCAAAGTTATAGTTAGAAGAGCTCGAAGGTTTGGAGGAGAGTCTCTACAGTGCCAGAATCTTGAGTTGTACAAGGCCAAAATGATTCAAGCTCACAAGGTGGTCCACCTAGGTCTTTTGAGTAGGAGAACTTGTGTTAGTCAAGGAGACCAATTTCCGTTGAAGATGGGAGGCAAGTTTGAACCCACTATGTCATAGAAGACACCAAGGAGGATCTTATCACTTATTGATTGTAAAGGGGAACACGATGCTTCCAATTAATGGGCTCTATCTAAGAAATATTACTCAAAAATGTTTGAAAATAATCATTAATATAAAGAACAAAATATGATTCCATTCATTAAATCTTCTCTTCTTTCGAAGTGTTGTCTGCTTATCTTATGAATCCATCGTGATGTGTTTAGAGTAGGTGTAAGAGTCCCCCAGTGGCATCTTATCCCTCTTTCATAACACAAACATAATCTCCTGATACTTTTAAATAGGTGTAAGAGAACTATAGAGGCATCCTATTTCTTTTCACACATACACAACAAACATAAATCTTTTCTCTCGAGCTATTTTGATGTGGGAGCAAGCCTTCTGTGGCACTCACTCATTAGTTGCTCTAGGTCAGGTCTACATGCTTTCTCGCTAGTATGTCACCCTAGTGGTCTCTTATTTTGGAAGATGTGAGTCCCCGTGCTTTCTTCCTAGGTTGATCATTGCATACCAATAAGAACCTTGTTAGTATGGTATGCTTCACTACCCAACAAGTAAGCTACCTCATGGTTGACTTTGTTTAAGAAGATGTGAGTCCCTGTGCTTTCCTCTTGAACTACCATCACTTTAGGTTGAGTATATATTTAAGGCTTAGGTAAGTCCCAGAGGCTCCTTTCTTTTGACTACTTTTGAGTTGATTTAAGTCCCCAGTGGCATTCCCCATTCTAGGTCGGATAGCTCACAGACAGAACTATCGATTCAATTCTTATAGAGGATGTGAGTCCCGAGCTTTCTTCTAGGCGATTGTTGCGGCGATGGGTACCTTAGGTTGGTTGATGTTCTCTATGCTAACAATGACTCACTTGGTGAGTACACCACTCTTGATAGATATGAGTCCCCGCACTTTCTCTTTGAGTTGGACACCGAATACCTATTGGATATATGACTAGCCATTTTCTCAGTTGGATTAAGCCCTTCATCCCATCTCCTGTGGCACTCTATTTGGATCAAGTCTTTTGCGACCCCATTTAGACACTACCTGGGTTACTTTTGGATTGGAAAATCCTCCTTTTCTAGTAGCCACCCACATGGTTAGAAAATTTGTTCGGATGCAAATTCTCCAAGTTGATGCATCGAGATAGGTCTACGTTGATATAAGCTCCTTCTCCGTTTGACCCCTCGCAAACTAATAGGGTCCATGATAAACCAAACTAAAATAAACAAATAAAAATTAATTTGTTTGTCGATTAGGAATATAAGCCCCCAAAGGGCCCCCATCTTGAGCATCCTATCTTTAGGTGTGACATAACTCCCTATAAGAATTACATTGCCGAGTTGAGATAAATCACAGGTAACTCACTCCTTAGTCACCAGGTCGGGTTTCAATTTTTTAGCGAGTTACCGATCATTCCACTTTGAAAGATATGATGCATTCTTTCTAGCATGATTGTTGCAAATTGATGGGCAGCCCTAAGTCAGGTTCGATTTCTTGCCCAAAGCAACCGATCACCCAAGTGGTCACTTGTTTGGAGGATGTGAGTCCCCGAGCTTTCTTCTCTTCAATTGATCATTACTGCGAAAGGCACTCCTTTGGTGGATAGTTCTCTCCCGGTAGAAATAACTCCTTTGGTTGGTAAATCGAGATAGGTCTAAGTTTTTATAAGTTTCTTCTCAGTGTGATCTATCACAAACTGACATAATCCATCAAAATAAATAAACTAAAAATGAAAATTAATCTTTTGACTATCCTCAGTGATCTAAGTCCCTAGTGGCATTCACTCAATAGTTAGCCCTAAATCAGGTGTAATTTTTTTCCCAAAGCAACCAATCATCCCAGTGATTCCTTGTCTCTAGAAGATGTGAGTCCTTTCTTCTTCTTGACCATTGTATACCAAAAGGCATTTCTCCTTCATTGGATAGTCTACCTTGTGGTTTAGACTACTCCTTTGAATTGTAAATCGAGTTAGGTCTAGGCTTCCTACCAGTAGTTCATCATAAACTATGGGATCCATCATAATCAAAATAAATAAAACTAAAAAAAAAATGAAATCAATCTTAACTATCTTTGAGTTGATCTAAGTCCCCCAGTGGCATTCACTCAATACTCAGCCCTAGGTTGGGTTTTTAATCTGTTGTCTTGTCAATAGATTACCCTAACAACTGGTCTCTACTTTGGGGATGTAAGTTTACTATGCTTTCTTCTTCATATTTGCCTATGAGGCATCCCCTTTGGTTGGTTAGTCCTATTATGTCCTTAGTAGACTACCCCTTTGGATTGGTAAATCTGAGTTAGGTTTCAGCCTTCATGGCTCTTATTCAGTACAACCCATTGCAAACCAATAGGGTTCATCCTAAAAAATCTAGACCTAACAAAAATTTGAAACAAATTGAACCCTCTCCCCAGTGGAAATCTCTCCCTAGTGATATTCAAATCAAATCAAACCTCTCATCCTCTTATGGATGACTTGAACTTGCTTCCCTAGTGGAAGGTTCACACTCTATCGCTTAATGGATTTCTTCCCTCTCTCTTATGTCTTGGACATAAGTAAAGCCATATTGCACTAAGCTCTAGATTCTCTCTTTTTCTTGGGTCAGGGATAGATAGTTTATGTTAGTGCTTATGATCTTTTGATGTTGTTGATCATTTTGGTCACATGCGTCTTGTTCCTTGTCGGTCACACCACACTATTGGGCTTTTGTTGACCTCATTTTTAGATGAGCTCTCAACACCCCATCTTAGACATAAGACTTATTACACTTTAAGAGCTCTTAGTCTTAAGACACATCTAGTGATTAGGTGGACACTCTCACACAGCCTACAGACTTAGAAGAGTTAGCCAAGAATAGGTCATGCCAGGGGTGTTAGAAAATCTTTTAGCTCAAACCATTCCTCACTTTCCTTCTTTCAAGTCAAACTCCAAATCAATTCTATTTGATTTTTTCAAACTCAAAGCAATCCCATGATTCAATTCCATAATTGAAACCCATGATTGAAACCCATGACCAAATTCCATAAAAAAGTCCTAAGTTCAAATTTCCTAAGTCCTTAACCCTTTCTTAAGGACTTAGCCAAAATCATAAACTAAACCTACTCAAATCTTTGAAATTTTCTCATGATCCATTTATACTCTCATTTATATTCCCATTTATAAATGAAAATATAAATTCAAACCCATCAAATCAAATTCAAAAATTCCAAATCAATTGATGAAAATTTTCTTAATTCCCTTTAATTTTCCATAAAAGGACTTAGCTAAAATCAACTCTAAATCTTGATCAAACCTATTCAAACCTTGGGATTTTCTCAAAATTATTTATATCCATTTATATTATCATATATAAATGAAATATAAATATAAATCAATTAAATCAAGGCAAAATTAAATTCATTTAAAATCCTTAAAATTCTCTTAATCTCTTAATTTTCCATTAATGAATTTAAAACTTTGATCAAACCATTCAAACTCATGGGATTTTCTCAAAACTTATTTATTCTCATTTATCTCATATATAAATGAAATATAAATATAAATCAATTAAATCCAATCTAAAAATTAAATTTCAAATTAAATTTTTTTTAATCCATTAAATTCTCTTTAATGGATTTAACCTAAATCATGATTAAACTCTTTCAAATTCTTGAAATTTTCTCATGATAAATTTATATTCTCATTTATATTCACATACATAAATGAAATATAAATTCAAATCAAAACAACTCCAAAATCAAATCAAATTAATCCTTTCAAGCTAAAATCTTGAACTTAGTCAAATCATTTTCAAATCAAGCCAAACTCTTGATTTTCTCATGTTTAATCAATCCTTCATGAGCTTATATAAATCTATCACAATCAAACCCAAGACTCCTTCATCTTCTTTCTTTGAGTATGAAATTTTTAAATGGATCAAAACCATTTGACTTCAAACACTTGTAAATTGATTTATATTTCAATCATAAGCCCATGTATAGATCAATTCAAATCAAGCTTTGACCAAGCCATTTGACTTAGGCTCAAAGTGACCTAAAGTACCACGATGAGCCAACTTTTGATCCTAACCAAATTGGATTGAACCAAACTCATATATCCCTCTCATCATGATCAACAATCATCATGGATGATCAATCAATCAATTGGGTCAAACCAAGTCAAACTAAGTTGAATCAACACTTAACTTAAAATAAAATCTTACATAGCCAAAATCCATCCAAATTGATTGAAACCATTGATCTAAATTCACTCATGACCTATGTTTGAAACCAAGCCAACATTTGAGCCTAACTTATTGGCCCACTTGACCTTGTTGACCCATTTTGACTTAAAGGGTTTGTCAAAACTTGATCTAAGCCAAATTGATTGAAACCAATGGGTCAAGTCCATCCCAAATCACTTGGAACTTGACCAAAACCTCATTGGTCAACTAGATTCCAATTGACCTTAGGGACATGACTAAAGGGGTCATGAATAAAATTGAACCTAACCCAAATTGGTTGGAAATGAATGCAATCACTCCATATGACTAACCAAACTTAAACTCCTTGACTAACCCAAGGTCAAATGGGTTAAATAGATCAACTTGACCCATTTGACCTAAATAAGTCATATGAGCCAAAACCAATCTAATCCAAACTGAACCAAACCAATGGCACCAAAATATTTCAAATGGTCATATGAACTTGACCCGACCCTTGGTTTGACCCAATTTGACCAATTGGTCAACTTGACCCATTTTGACCTAAATGGGTCAATATGAGCCAAACTCTATCAAATGGATTTCAAATACAATGAAACTTGGCCAAACCTATTTTCTTAACATGCCAAACATGTCCAAATTAAAAAAAAAAATAGAAAAATGACCATTTTACCCCTAAGCCATAGAACAAATTTTTGTGGGTATTTTGGTCATACCTCTTCAATCACTTGAGCTCTAAAGCTCAAGGGGCTTAGTGAATGGTGCACCCAATGGATTTGGGTCAAGATTTGGATGACCAAAGCCTAAATTAAATTTCAAATTCCTCTTAAGCTCAATTCAAGCACATGGAAAGTTGGCATTCCACTCCTTAGCCAACCATGTGCACACTCAAAACAACCAAAATGGATCACTCCATAGGCTCAATTGGATCAAAGTGGCATGGACATTGCTAGTCATCCAATTGCCATAAAGGGAGACATATTCCCCCTAATTCAATGAAAATTCACTAGACTCACACTCGATTGAGCACTAGGAACCCTTATCAATCATCAGAGAGCTTTCCAAAGGTCCCTATGGAGGATTTGAAATTCCCATTCTTCGATTTTGCACTGTGCAAAATAGGGGAGCTCAATCCAATAGCTAAATTACTCTACACTTGATCTCCTTCTAATTCCTGCACTTGATCTGGGAGCTAAGTCAATTGGAGCTTTCTCTTAAGTTCTAGAGGTGAAAAGTAAATCAATCAAAGTCACAGGATCTTGAAGAGGAGTTGGTATCAATCCACTCAACCCCTTTGAACTTCAACAAGGCATCTCCACCCAGGGAGCTACCTCATCATCAACGGTGGTATGTAATTTTGGCCACTTAGCTTGATAAGTGTTTGTCCTTGAAAGAATTTTTTATTTCATGAAATCAATGGATGGGTTGGTAATGATGCTATATGGTGTAGTTGTGTCTTATATGATTATGCTATGCTGGGAGGATCTCCCCTTGATCATGGATCTCCATTAATCGAGGAAGAACTTGGCTCATCTCAGTCATCCATCTATGCATTTTAGATGCACGGCTGAGATTATTTGGCACATTTTATAAATCCTTTATCTGATTTAAACCATGGGTGAATCCTTAGCCAATTTGATTGATTGATTGACTTGGTTTGACCCTTATGTTTGACTTGGTTTGACCCAATTTAATTGATTTATCATCCCATTATGATTGTTGATCATGATGAGAGGGATATATGAGTTTGGTTCAATCCAATTTTTTAGAATTTGGCTCAGTACTTTAGGCTTTGGGTCAAGTGAGCCTAAGTGGGTCAAATGGCTTGGTCAAAGTTTTATTTGAAGTTAGTTGATCTTGTATATGGACTCATGATTGAAATATAAATCCATTTACAAGTGGTTTGAAGTCAAATGGGATTAGATCCATTTGACAATTTCATATTCAAAGGAAGAATATGAAAGGGTTTTGGCTTTAATTTTTGAACTAGGTTTTGATTGTTTGATCAAAGTTTGGATTTATATATGAGCTCATGATTGTAGGGTTGATTGAATCATGATAGAAAATCAAGAGTTTGATTTTTGAGTTTTGGCTAAGTTAGATTTTGACTTGAAAAGGCTTAGGATTTTGAGATTTGTTGATTTGATTTTGTGATTTTTTAAATTTATATTTCATTTATATATGTGAATATAAATGAGAATATAAATGGATCATGAGAAAATTTCAAGGGTTTGAAGTAGTTTAATCATGATTTAGGCTAAGTCAGTTAAGAAGGATTTAAAGGACTTAGGAAAATTTTA
This sequence comes from Cymbidium sinense, assembly GCA_021442155.1. Classification (NCBI taxonomy): domain Eukaryota; kingdom Viridiplantae; phylum Streptophyta; class Magnoliopsida; order Asparagales; family Orchidaceae; genus Cymbidium; species Cymbidium sinense. Next base: position 113,169 of record JAKCPB010000916.1, read on the forward strand.
AGTAGGGATTTGAATTTATAAATTTGTTTTGATTGGTTTATATTTATATTTCATTTATATGTGTGAATATAAATGAGAATATAAATTTTTATTTAAATGAATGATTTTGGAAGTTCATTAATGGAAAGAGACTTAGAAAAATTTCATGAGTTGATTTGGAATTTTTGAGTTTAGTTTGATTGATTTATATTTTATTTATATATGAATATAAATGAAAAATATAAATGAATTATGAGAAAATGAAAATATTTGAATTGTAGAATCATGATTTTGGTTAAATTAAAAGAAGGATAAATGGACTTGGAATTTTGATGATTTTTGATTTCAATCATAGATTTCAATCATGGATTTTGATCATAGAGTTCAATCATGGATTTCAATCATATGAAGTTGATTTGAGTTTGGAGAAAATCAAATAGAATTGATTTGGAGATTGATTTGAAAGAAGGAAAGTGAGGAATGGTTTGTAAGGTAAAATTTTTTAACACATGACATATTCTATATTCTCTTAGTAGGTTGAGTGTATCATCACTAGATGTGTCTTAAGACGAACTCTTAAAGTTTAAGAGTCTATGTCTAAGATGAGGGTTGAGAACTCATCTAAAATGAAGTCAACAAAGTGCCTAGGTGTGGTGTGGACAGGCACACATTTGTTGATAGAAATGATCAACAATCAGAGATCACAAGCACTAAACAATCTATCCTTACTAGAAAGAATCGAGCTTAGTGCAATGTTCTATATTTATAATAAGAGAGGGAAAATACTAAGGGATAAAGTGTGAACCTTCCTTGAAGCAGGTTCAAGTCATCTGGGATGAAAGTTTGATTTGATTCTCACGAGGATTTATTCCACTAGGGAAGAGGGTTGAATTTGTTTTTTTTAGGTTTGAATTTTGAGATGGAATGTTGGTTTTCAGACTGCACTAAGTACCATGGAGGCTAAGACTTCTTATTTAATCAAAGGAAATCTACAAAATGTAGTGGGACTACAACCTGTATGCAACATAGTTAGGAAAAAGCATAGACTTACATCCTCCAAAGTAGAGACAGGTGAAATCTATTGGCAGAAACATTGAACCCAACCTAGGGCTTACTATGGTCCTGAAAGATAGATTAAATTTATTTATTTTGATTATGAGATATAGTTTGTGATGATGATTAGTAGGGGCCATACCTAGATTTTCAATTCAAAGGGAGTCTACAACCATCTATCAACAAAGGAAATGCCTTTTATATGACCAAGTCTTAAGAAAGCAGGGACTCACATCTTAGAAATAAAGGGTGATTGTGGGCAATCAAGGGATTTGAAAGGACTTAAATCAACTCAAGAAGTAAAGATTGATTTATTTTTTAGTATTTATTCGGTTTGTGATGGATCATAGAAGGAGCTTATAAATAGACATCTCAATTTACTAAAATAAGGGTAGCTTTCCAGTGATGGAAAACTATCAACCAAAGGGTGTATTTGTTGCAATGATCAATTCAAGGAAGAAGCTGGGACTCCATCTTCCATAGAAAACACCTTGGGTGATGGGTTTTGAACAACACTTTTCTTGGTTTTGATAATAGTGAAAAATGTCATATCTTCAGAGGAATGATTGGGGATGCTTATGGAAGATCAATACATAGTGGGATCTATTTTCGGAGTCTGAGTTCTCCTAAGATAGGATGCGCTTAAGCCTTTTGGGGGGAAAATTTTTTTTTTTGTTTAGTTGTTTTATCATGGACCTGTTAGTTGTGAGGGATCAAGTGAGAATGAGCTTATATTAGCTAGACCTCATCTTAAACCAAGAAAATGTACATTTTGAAACAAATCTCCTCCAGGGGGGTGTCTTTGGAAAGGTCAATCCAAAAGTAATGCAAAGGACATGATCCAAATAGAATCCAAGGGATGGGGCTGGGAAGCAACAACTTGGAGAAAATGACATGGTAATCATATATCTCCAATAGTATTGGAGAAGAAAGCAGACTCATATCAAGAGTGGTGTCGGGTGAGTCATTGTCGGCATAGAGAACATCAACCAATGCAATTTCACAATGGAAAGAAAGCTCGAGGACTCACATCCTCCTATCATAGCGGCTGTGGGATATCTCTTGACTCAGTGCTATCTAGGGTGACTACTGAGTGAATGCCACTGGGGGAGTTAGATCAACTCAAATGTAGTCAAGAAGAAAGGAGCCTCTGGGCGACTTATCCTAAACCTCAAAAATACTCGGCATAGTTAGAGTGTGATGGCTAGCTTAAGAAGAAAACATGATGACTCACATCTTCTTAAGCAAAGTAAATATGAGATAGCTTACTGGCTGGACAGGAAAGACTGCCATACTAACAAAGTGCTCGATGGTTTGTAATGGTCAAGTTAGGAAGAAAGCGTAGGGACTCACATCCTCCAAACAAGTGACCACTAGGGTGACATAATAGCGAGGTAGCATGTGACCCACTAGACTAATGAGTGAGTGCCATGGGGCTTGCTCCCACATCAAATAACTCAAGATAAAGATTTATGTTTATTATTGTGCATGTGTTAAAAGAATAGGATGCCTCGGGACTCTTACACTACCTTGAATGTCATGGATGGCAATTCTCACAGAAAGGATGTGCTTGGGTTCTCTCTAACTTAGTTATCAAATAGGATGCCTCAAATTCTCTTACACCTATTCTAATAATTCAAGAGATTATATTTGTGTTGTGAAAATAGGGATAGATTGGAGACTCTTACACCTACCTAAACACATCACTGATTGACAAAACGCTTTGAAGAGAAGATTTGATGATGAATTAAATTTTATTCTTTTTTTGATTGTTTTCAAACATGATTTGTTTCATGGTAATATTTCTTTAGATAGAGCCCATTAAGCATCGGGTGTTCCCCTTTACAATCAATAAGATAAGATCCTCTTTTAGGCCTTCTATGACATAAAACTTGCCTCCCATCTTTGACGGGCAATAATTGGTCTACTAAACAGTTCTCTACTCAAAGACCTAGAGGCTGACTTATTATGAGCTTGAATCATTTTGGCTTTGAGGTTCTTGCAGTAGGTGACTCTCCTCAAACCTTTGAACTCTTCTTAACTTGCATTCTTCTTTTGGTGATTGTTACCAAATGCTATCCTTAGTGATGGGAGTTAAAAGAAGAATGGCTTCAAATCCTCTCAGAGAAAATGTAGTAGGCGAGTTGGAGTTCGGTATGTGGTAGCACAAGGCAACCAAGCTATTCCTTATCATTTATTGTCATCAAGATTCTTTCAGATGAGAGTTTTGTTGAATGCTTACCTAGCTCATTTAGATGGTGGAGTATCTCCAATCTATACCATGTCTTCAAGCTGTTGATCTTCATGCTTTTGAATGCGTACCATTATTGGATATAATTCAGGCACCCGAACTATATACGATATGGTTCTAAAAAATTGAAGCACATGGTGGTGATTATGTGACCCCGCACTTGGAAAAAATAGTGGTAATAAGATGAATCGATGCCTTGGAAGAAGGAGGATCGTCCACAATGTTCAACATTCCAATAAGCCAATGTAGAAGGTGTGGGGTGGAGGACCACATCGTGTGCGTTCTTGATACTCTAGCTACATCATGCACTAGAAGGCATATCCAAGAATTTTTTATCTCTTCATCTTGGACAAACAAATGATGCATGTTTATATATGTGATGAGTTTGTCTAAATAATGTAATCACATTTGGTTAAAGGACCGTCGATACAAGGTGCCATCAACAAGAGCATAGAGCTCTATTTCACTTGATGATTTCTGAGGTAGTTTTGGGTTTTGTAATGAGCGGTTGCCTCCAATCTAACTCCTTATCCATTTTGGCAACAACCTCCCTTCAAGAAAGTCTCTCGAGTTCATCAATAAGGGATAGACTATTTTGGACCCTTATTGAAATGGACTCATCTTCGACATGCCAATTCTTTGGCAAGTTTTTGGAGCATCTACTACTCTCGAGAACCTTGATGGTGACAAGAATGGGACACTTCATGGTATACTCATAGTAATGGAAGCTTGGGTTTGAGACGGTATGACCCCTGTTGATGACCAACGAGAATCCCAAAGATGTTGATGCTAGTGATAGCTAACTCAAAATCAAAGTCTTATACCGCATTATTGGTGCGGGGTTGGAAGATAGTATGAGAATCTCATCACATCATGGTTTGGAGTTAGAAGAACTATTCTACCCGCCTTTCAGGAGAATAGATCGTGGTGCTTCACCTTTAAGAAAAGAAGTAACACCATCAAAATATCTCCCATCGGTGGTTGCGGCCTCCATGATTTATGTTGGAGATCATCACAGAAGTTAGCAGTGGGTGTATTGCTAAGAAATATGCTAGTGTGTCCTTTTAACCAGAGTACAAATGTGATATCAAACTGAGAGAATCATGGACCATGAGAGAAAAACATCCGTGCATTGGTAATCTTGAGATATTGTAGTTTATTGATTGGAGATCAAGTTCACCTTATGAAAGCATATAGTGTGTAGCTTTTGAGAGCAGATCAAAGCTAGCAATGTTTCTCAATAGGTGGATAGTTTCCTTGATGAGAGGATCGATGATGAGGTAGTAGAGTGCTCCTTCCCTTCATTGGCTTGGGCCATAGAGCATAGAGTCATCAATATGTGTAAAGGATGAGTGGCTGGATGAATGCTAGGCGGCTTCCAAGTATTCTTTGATGTCTTCAAATGCATCTTTTGTCATCCCACTTGAACTTGGTGTCCTTTTGACAAGTGCTGAAATGGTTGCATCTCCGATAGGTTTTAGATAAAGCATCTTAGATATGCCATCCACCCTTTAAAGAATCTGAGTTGAGTTAAACTCTTAGGAGGTAGCATTTTTAAGATAGCTTTGATCTTCTCAGGATCTATTTCTATTCCCCGATGTTAGACAACAAACCCAAGGAATTTTCTTGGCGACTTGAATGCACACTTGGGATTCATTTTGAGGTTATATTATCTTAACCATTCAAAAACTCTCAAGTCAAAGAGGTGGTCTTCCTTTTCTCTACTCTTGACTACTATATCATCAACAACACTCAACGATGATGGATGAGTTCATTGAAGATGAGTCATGGCCCATGGTATGTAGCACCAACATTTTTAAGGAAAGGCATGACCCTATAATAGAAGATTTCGAGTTTGAAAAGTAGTATTTCTTTCATCTTGAGACATCTTGATTTGGTTATAGCTAGATGACCCATCCATGAAAGAAGGCGCATGAGATGAGCAATGTCCATCAACTGGTATAGGAAGAGCTCATCTTAGACATGCCTTGTTTAAGTCCCTAAAATTGACACAAATGTGAATTTGGCCATTCTTCTTCTTAAGCGGGACACTGAGCTAACCAAGTAGGATATTTTTCTTCCCTGATGAAACCAACATCGATCAGTTTCTTGACTTCAGAAATGACCAGTTGTTTAATTTCTAATTGCATGCATCTAGGAGCTTGCTTAATAGAGATAATGTTGGGATCTATTGCTAGCTTGTGGACTACTATGTTAGAAGATAATCCAGACATTTCTTCATAACTCCATGTGCGGTCTTTAAACTCAATAGCTCTAAGTGGTTTCTTCTTCATTGATAATGTGATGTATGTGCATGGATTTTCTTCTTATCGAGGTTGATTTCTTTAAGCTTGTCTATTATTGAATGAATCTCCTCTTCAAATTGGTGCCTCTTTGACTTGGAGATCATGGATCATCAGAAGTTTCTAAACACACATTCTCATAAGAGTTGGGGATGTGTGAGAAGAAACTATCAATTCCAAATAATGGTTGTAACAATAATAATCTTAAATCACATATTCCAGCAGAAATATTCGACATGCTTGGACCATGTGTGAGGAACTAAACCTTTCTATAAGATTTTGAACACAAGGTGAGTAAAGTCAAAAGGTAATTCCATTAATTCTTTAAGTATCTTCTCAAGCTCTACATCAACTTAGGGGCTTGAGGATGATGATCCCAAAAGAACTTCTTCTGTTCATGTCCTGGAAGACTTAGGGACTTCCTTAACTACTAAACCTTCAACTTTCTAAGATGTAAGTGACAAAAGCTAAGGTTCCCAATTCCTAATAGTTTCACATAAACCTTGAATACTTTGCTTTGCTTGGAGGCGTCTTCATCTCACTGCAATCAAAGTCACCTCCAATGGAACCCGCTAAGAGGGGTTGGCTGGTATACTAATCACATTAGACTCATCCTCGAGCTGGATTCCAAGTCTATGTGAATAGTAGGGTACTCTTATGAACTGGAACACGACCTCATTGGTGAAAGGCCAACTAGGGGTCTCCCTCTGAACGCCTTTATTTATCTTTTCCTCACGGTGGAGGTTGAGCCATCTACCCACATGTCCATATGATGGAATGAACTGTGGGTGGAATGTGATATGCAGATCTACTTCTTCTTCAATTCCCCTTTCTTGTTCACTTGGACTTTTATTTTTCTTTTCATTTTCTTTTATATTTTCTTTTGTTTTATTTTCTTTTATCCAAGCTCACTCAAAAAAGCATGTTTTGAGGAAGATAATAGGTGTATCCTCATAAATGTCAACCTCTCTAACTAAAAATGGCTTTTCATCCCCATTGATACGGTACTTAATTCCATCTTTTCTGAACTTGATGCATTGATGAAGGGAGGATGGAATGATCTTGTTCTGATGTATCCAAGGCCTACCAAGCAAAACATTGAATGAAGTATTTGAATCAATGATGTAGAACTTAAGTCTTCCTCACCTATCTCCAAAGGTAACACTATAGAACCTAAAGCTCACCTTGATCATTGAATCCTCTCACCATCATTATCTCCTCGAGTGTAGAAATGTCGATCTTCAAATAGGCAAGGGTCTTTAGACTCATAATGTTCATGAATCAATCCAGAACCTCATGCAGAATCCATGTTGTGATGTAGAGGGACGGTTGTGCTCCAAGTCCCAAAGAAGGTCTTCATCTATGGTGATCCCGCGGGCTTCTTTTGCATAATGTGCTTCCTCATAGTGGTCGGTGAGCTAAGCATATCTCGAGGATCAAGGAGGGCCTTGATTAGTGATTCCCTCATCTCTTTGGATAAGAAGGGCATCATATATATGCTTAGCAAATAGTAACTTTCTTAGATGAGAAAGGACATTGTAGTCCACCTTGGTCTTCCACAAGCATATCAAGGGTGGAGCATCTTGTGGAAAGGGCTTCTCGATCTTCAATACCAATGACTTGTTTCCCTACATCTTGAGGTGCAAAACCTTGCCACTTAAGGTTGACTTGGTGATCTCTTGAGGCAAGGTGGTGGAAGGTTCTACGCATTTGGGCTCACCTAGCTTCTCCTATGGGACTCTGAGTGATGATTCCAAGTCTATCTCAAGAGGTGAATTAGTATTGAGTTGGAAAGTCCAACTCAAAGAAAAGAAAAATCGAAATTATTATAGTTAGACTTGAAGAGTTATCATTAGGAATAGAAGACAACTCCATTGACACAGATGTAATTCAAACTAGCTTTCTTCTTCAATTTCTTGGAATTATTTGGAGGTACAAAGTAGAAGTCAAGTAAAGTGTTGAATAGAAGCCTTAAACAAGGTAAGAAATGAAGAATATGGCGGTTATGGAAATCACTATGGTCCCACTCAAAGTGCAAGCTTTACAAACCTTCCTGTGGGAGTTTCCAAACCTTCCTTTTTGAGAGGAAAGCTTCTTGATATTCTGAATAATTTTCTTAGAGGTTTTAGATAAGGAAATGTCCCAACCTTCTTTGGTTTTAGTAGGATCACATGTATCCCCAAAGATTACCCTAATGGAACTGGAAGGTTGTTCCATAATATATTCCTTTAGGATAATTGCAGAATCAGTCTTGAAATTGTGTTCAAGCTAGTCCTTGGATGTGAAGCAATCCGCTAAAATGTGGCCTAGCATACGATGGTAAGGGCAAAATTTTGGATCATGACTTTTTTCTACTTCCTCCGATCTCCTAGGCTCAGGTAGCTAAAAATAAGGTTTCTTTAAGAGATTATTAAAGATTTTTCTTATTACCTCCCTCTTAAAAGAATAAAGTTTTTTAACTTATCTAAAAGAGTAGGTGGATTGTTTGTATGGAGGCGGTATGGATGCCGATGGTGGAAAGGAGGTGGGAGTGGAGGTGGTCTTGATGATCTCTGGTATCCTCTGCCAACTTCTATTCTTGCTCAAGTTTCTTCTCATAGACCTTCTCTTACCTTGGCTGATCTTGAAAAGGCAATTTGTTTGGCCTCTCTCCTTGTAGACTAGCTTTGTTGATTAGCTTCTCAAATATCTTGATAGGCCCTTAAGCATGAAGGTGAAGCCATGGATATTCTTCAAGAGAATCTCAATGGCATGTTGTTGACAGTGATTCACACTTCATACTCAGTTACACCATGAGAATATAATCAATAAGTGACTCACTGGTGTTGTTGTGCTACAGATCACTATAAGTTTTGAGCTCGAAATCTCTTGATGAAGAGTTGCTCCTCAAAATATCTTTCTTGAACCGTTGGGTTCAACATATATCAAAATAATACCTAGGCTACAAAAAAGAGAAAAAAAGCATCGATCTGCATTTACAAGCTACAAGTGTATGTGTTGCCTTTCACTACCATCAAAGCTTTTGAAAGGAGGCAAAACCCTTGGGATATTGGATAACATCAATTCCTGGTAGGGTCTACCCTTTGGGCGATGATCCTCCACGCTTGAGCCAAAGCTTCACTTCACTTTCAACCATGGATTTTATATCTTTTTCTTGTATGGGTACTTTCCACTACCTTCCTATATAGGCTAGTGCTTTTGCTCAAGAGGTAGAGTCTTTGGGTCAAGACATGCACTAACTTCAGTGGCGACATCGTATAATAGGATGAACTAAAGGGCTTATTTAAAGCAACGACACTACTAACAAGTCCTATTGTGTCATCAATCAATCTGCTCATCCTTCTACCTCGTTGTCGAGGTGTTGGGTTGATCTGGTGTCTCTTGATCAACCTCATCACCTTCCATGGCTGTTGTTCCAAGAGATCCTCCTATCAACCATGCATACTCAGAATCCCCCAAGTCATCTTCATTGGGATCACTCTCTCTTCATCATCGACCCATACCCCAAGATCTCCTTCTTCTCCATGAAATAATGCAACTATCTCATCTAAGAATGATCCAACTCGGTAGGTACAAATAGTTTAGGCGGGTGATCCTTGTATGCCTTGAGAGGACCTTGACCTGGAGAGTTAATCTGTGTGGGTTGTACTCATTGGATGAATGACACTCTTGACAGCTACTAGCTATAATATGGGTAGAAATCCTAAGATGTTCTTCTTGGTGTACTGACTCATCACGGAATATATGGAATAACATCACCATCTCCACATTTGTATGGTGGGTTGGTGAAGGATGACCATGATGCTTGGTCGCCACTCCCACACCACCACAGGCGAGAAGGGTCAAGCAAGAGCTTGGCCTACCATAATGGGTGGTGTAGAGGGGATCCCTTGGCCATAGCGGATCACCAAGCGGTACTTTTCCCGATGTGGCCTTCATGGCCTTAGATGGAATGGGAGATGTTGTTGTCATGGCGATGGCGGGCGAGAGGTGCGGTGGAGACAGACTCTGTGCAATACCCTATGGTGGTCCTAGTGAGAAGAATACTATCGGTATGGTGTGGGTAGCAGCGACTGAAAATCAATCAAAGTAGAAGCGGCTGAACCTCCATGCTCCTGCTAGTAATGTGTATGGCACCTGGGCCCTCTCACGGGAATGCTTCTATGGGATAACAATCATCAAGCGGTGTCACGGCGTTATGTATGCTCATGCGTAGAGAAGGCGACATCGACCTCTGCTCTAAAGCGGGTTGAAATGCACCGGAGAGGTGATGAGGATCCTAATCCTCTGTCTAATCGAGATGGTTTTGTAACTAGTGGTGAAGTGATGGGAGACTCATCCATGGTCGTTCGCCTCATCTCACTATCGGTGTGATGCATGCTTGATTTTGTCCTACGCTGTGGGTAGGATGGGAGAGTGCAAGATATACTCAAATGTAGGAAAGCCACGAGAGCCTTACCGAGAATTAAATGGTAGTCTTAGCCTGGGCAACATGAGCAACTCACAGGATAACTAATGCTGGCATACTGGCCGTACTATGTGCAGACTTGCCACACAACTTTGTGAGGAGACATCGAATCAAAAGGTAAGTCTATCGATGAACGTCACCTTGGTCTCTTGGTGTGGTGAATGCCCTCACAAGTGATCTGCTCCCTCAAATCTCCAAAGTGAATCATGGGATGGTCGGATGGGGAAGCCAAAACTAAAGCTAGATCCATACCATGGGAAGGTGAAGACAAATTTCTAAGAACCGCCATTTTGAACTAATAGAAAGCTACTGCCGTAAAGAATATAATGAGAAATGAACTTGTCGATTTCTCCATAGATTTTTTTGAATTTTGAATTTGAAAATTTGAACCCACATCCAACAACTTGGAAGTGTTAAGTGGGGTTCAAATGGATTTGAGAAGATTGATTGAAAGAGGAATTTTAATATGAATCCAAACTTCAATAAATTTAGATATGTTGAAATATGGATTCAAAATTTTGATAAGGATGCTTCCATAGGTTCATTGTTTATTTTAAATTTGAATTTTTGATTTGAGGACCCTTTCCTTTAACAAATTTGGGTATGTTAAAGTAAGGGTCAAATTGATTTTTGGAATTTCACTTACTTAATAAATTTAGGTATGCTAAGTGAAGTGTTTGTTTCTTTTGTAAATTTTATTTTTTTAATTTTAAAATTTGGAATTCTTACTTAGCAAATTTAGGTATGCTAAGTGAAGAATCAAGTGTTGTTTTATTTTTTTTTAAAATAGATCTTAGCAAATTTAAGTATGCTAAGAAAATCCTAAGTGTTTCATTTGTTTGAATGTTTTATTTATTTTATTTTTGAAAGGAGGATCCTTAGCAAATTTGGTATGCTAAGGAATCTAAGTGTTTCATTTTATTTTGATGTGTTGAAAGTGGAAACTTAACTTTAGCAAATTTGGTATGCTAAAGATGAAGTCCGTTTTATGAAATGGAAATTTCACTTAGCAAATTTGAGTATGCTAAATGAAATTCCAAATGGTGTGTTTAAAATTTTTGATTTCATTTTTTTGAAAATGGAAACTTCTCTAGCAAATTTGGTATGCTAAGAAAAGAAGTTCAAAGGTGTTTGAAAATTTTGGTTTTGACTTTGGAAACTTCACTTAGCAAATTTGGTATGCTAGGTGAAGTTCCAAAATATGTTTTGTTTGATTTTGGATTTGGAAACTTCACTTAGCAAATTTGAGTATGCTAAATGAAGTTCCAAAATGTGTTTGAAATTTTTTTGGATTTTTGGATTTGGAGACTTCACTTAGCAAATTTGGGTATGCTAAATGAAGTTCCAAATGTGTTTGAAAAATTTTGATTTTGGATTTGGAGACTTCTTAATAAATTTGGGTATGTTAAATGAAGTTCCAAATGTGTTTGAAAATTTTGAAATATGATTGTTGATTCTTGATTTTGGATTTGGAAACTTCACTTAGCAAATTTTATTATGCTAATTGAAGTTCCAAATGTATGTTTGAAAAAATTTTAAAATATGATTGTTAATTTTGGATTTTTGGATTTGGAAACTTCAAGTAGCAAATTTCATTATGCTAAATGAGGTTCCAAAATGTATGTTTGAAGTTTTTTGTTAGATTTTGGATTTTGGTGACTTCACTTAACAAATTTGAGTATGTTAAATGAAGTTTCAAAATGTTTTGAAAAAAATATGATTGTGAAGTTTTAATTTTTGAAAAGGATTTCCATTCAACAAATTTAAGTATGTAGAATGGAGATCAATCTTATTTTTGAAATATGAATTTTTTTATTATTTTGTGTGATTTTTTTTGAAAGAGGAATTCCAATTAAAATATATATGTGAGATATGTTTAAGTGGGATTTCTAAAAGATATTTTTTTAGTTGGGAATGAAATCTTCATTTAATAAAGTATATTAAATGAAGATGTTCATGTATGTGCTTTTGAAAAGTTTAATTTTGTTTTAAATGAAACTTCCATTCAATAAGTGTGAGTGTATTGAATAGAAGATTCATGTGTGCTTTTGAAAACTTTTGATTATGATTGTAATTTTTTGGAAAAGATGATTGTTCATTTTATTTTGAAAATGAAATCTTCATCAAAGTGAATTGAAAGAAGATGTTCATTTTTGCTTTTGGAAAATTATATTTTTTGAAAATCCTACATGTAATAATTATGGGAATTGTTAAATGAGGGGTAACAAATTTTGTGGAAAATATTTTATTAAGTGCATTTTTTGAAAAGGTGCTTTTGAAAAGCAAAGTTCTTTATGGAAGATTTATTATTTTAGGATGAACCTTTCCTTATCATGAAAATGATAAGGAGAAGTCTTTAAAATGTTTTCTTTTATTTAGATCTTTTCATTTTACCCATTGGAGAACCAAGGTTTTAAGACCAACAAGGAATGCGTCCTAAAACTAAAGATGTTGGCTAACTCAACTCAAGAATGAAATGAGCTAAGCACCAGGAAGAAGGATAGTCTTGGATTCATACCAAAGTACAAACACCCGATACTCAAAGAGACAATGATCATTTAAAGATGGAGAGAGGAACCATCCCGTGAGTCGTAAAAATCTGTGGAGAATAAATTCCTATTAGGGGTGTCACCTTTCAAATATTTTGGGGAGAAATGAAAGAGGAGACTTATAGAAATTCATATTTTTAGGATGCCATGATCCATAGATGTACTTATTAGTGATTATGTCATCAAGGAATAGTGTATCTATCTCGAAGATCACAACCCTTTAATGGACCTAATCACCTCAATAAGGACTCTAAGGAGATGGAGTGCATATGTACGAGATTCTTACTTTACATGGAAAAGTAAAGCGATTTATTTTAAATGGGTTCGTTAAGTTCCCTAGGGGCAAGCCCCAGTTAATTACATTCAGGAGGATCCTTAGAAAACTCTCGATTAAGGTAAATGATCATTGTCAAGATTTCAATAGGAAAGGACTATCAATCGATTGGTTTATTTTTTTTGAAGATCAAATGGGATTGATCAAAGAGGGTTATTAAACCAAAATGGAAGATAAGTAGGAGATGCTGATGCTAGGAAACTAGCAGCAACTATCTATAATTGGGCTTTACATTTTTTGAAATTGATTTAGTTTGTTTGAGTTACATTTTTCATTAGAAATTTAGGACTTAAGATTCCTTAACAAGATTAAGAAAATGCCTAAGAGGTGAGGAATTATGCTTATGGCCCAAAGGGAGAAAGTAACACTAAATCTAAGGGATGGGATGAAAAACCTAAATCTAAGGTGAAAAAATGGGTGGTTTTGCCTCCAGAGAGGACAAATCACCCACTTACTTGGACTTACTGCATGGGGTGGCCAACTAACTCCTCCTATAATTTTAAATACATGTAGGCAAGTCTTTATGCTTATGCAAGATAGTAGGTTGTTATTTATTTAGAAAGAGAGATTAAGTCCTTAAACTCACTCTAAAGAGACTAGATCATGTAAAGGGCATGCTTCAAATGACCTAAATCTAATACAATTCAAATTTCATTTTATTTTATTTTGGAAAATTATTTTGACTCAATAATAGGATTCATATGGTAATGCATGAGAGAAAAGTTGTGGCCAAAATCGTGAAGGGAGGAGGTGAGTTTTACCATGGCTCTGAGGTCAGT